>CAIGQQ010004000.1:1056420-1078556 GCA_903798035.1 Danio albolineatus
CTGGCTGCTGTGTCTTTAATGTGGTGTAAAGATTATTATGCGTTATCGAAACATCAAAGAGGTCGCAGCAATATAACATCACTTATTAAATTAAAACTACTTTATTATTTCATGCAACACCTTTAAATTTAAAAGGGAAACACAAGGGCGATCTTAAGCAAAAAAAGACCCCTAGCCTATAAGGTGTTTTCTAGAATATCCTTAACTGAACAGTAGCTAGAATATCCTAAACTGAGCGCACCCAGGGCAGGTTGTTTGATTTGGGGGGCGTTTGCTCGCACTAAACCAATAATAGAAAAGCGGTTGTTCCCTGCGCCACCTGGTGGATAATGCGTAAAGCACAAAAATGTTTAAAAGGCTGCATTTGCTGCTGCAGCACTGCGCGTGACTGCATGTGACAAATTGCAGCACTGCGGGTGAAGAAGCACGTGTTCTCAGAGGCCATATCTGTATATTTTACACAGTGGATGCCCTTCAAGCTGCAGCCCAGTACTGCGAAACACCCATACACTCATTTAAACACATACACTGTGGCCAATTTAGTTAATCCAATTCACCTATAGCGCATGTCATTGGATTGGGGGGGAAATTGGAGCACCCGGAGGAAACCCATGCGAGCCCAGGGAGAACATGCAAACTCCACGTAAAAATGCCATCTGACTCAGTCAAGACTCGAACCAGTGACTTTCTTGCTGTGAGGTGACAGTGCTTACCACTGAGCCACTGCATCGAAATTAATAAATACTTAATCAGTTAAGTTAAAACTACGTAATTGAATAAAGCCAATGAGTTTGTGCAATTCAATTAACAAACTTAACACATTTAGACAGAGAGATTAATGCAATTTGAGATTAAATTATTTGTATTTAGAAAAATGTAACAAAAAAAAAGAAATAATAATAATAATTTAAAAAAGACTGCGGTATGGAGAGTGCCAGTCCTAGGCAAGGCCCATCTGTGCGAGACGTCTTTGAAACGACACTTTGGAGATGGATGAAGACATCTGGAGGCACCTGCCGCATCTGCTTATGTCCAAACATGTTTACCTCCCGTCCCTCAGGAGCGCTAAAAGACTGCTCGCCTGTTAGCCGCGGCTTTGATCAAGTGGCTCCACACGTCACCCTTCTCACGGCCGTTAGGGGACATTACCTCCTCCACCGGTCATTTATATTCAAAACAAACACATTACCAATTTAAATGATGCCACACGGCTTAAGCACTCATCAGCGGCCTGTTATAAAGCACTCAACAAATGAATTACAGAGTTAGCTGCTGCTAAAAGTGGCCACACTCAGAATTTGCTTGATTATTGTGTTCCTAATCATACAGTAGGTTTAGTCAATAAGGGGATTTGGCTTGGGTGATGTTCGGGTAACAGTTTAAGGTCAATTTGGTAATTAATAATTGGCAACATTTTTAGTTAATAAACATACGGCTGGTCATTTTTAGTTCAGATTTGCTGAATAATATCAGAATGAGAGACATTTGATTTGCTTTTATTAAACATGTCTTGTCCTGTGTTGTAACAAATGCCATTACAATCTGTGTTTATTTATTTGTTTGCATGTTTTGAGATTTTCTTTCATATTCTAAATAAAACTACAGGGTAACACTTTATTTCGATGGTCCATTTGAGTATTAGTAGACTGTCTACTTAATATCTGTTGATACTGACATTCAACAGACATTTAAATGACTATAAGAAACTCTGCAAGTACATGTCATTTTACACTAACCCCACCTCTAACCCCAACCTAACAGTCTACTTATAATCTAATGAGAGTTAGTTCCAATGTAGCTTAAATTCAACAAACAGACCAGCAAAATAAAGTGTGTCCAACTGAAGGATTTAGAAATTGAACATTCTTTTTTACCCCAATGTAATTTAATTAACTTCATACTTATATTTGCTTAATATTTGCAGCCTATGGGCTATG
The DNA here is from genome assembly GCA_903798035.1 of Danio albolineatus. Lineage (NCBI taxonomy): Eukaryota > Metazoa > Chordata > Actinopteri > Cypriniformes > Danionidae > Danio > Danio albolineatus. The sequence goes on from CAIGQQ010004000.1 coordinate 1,058,358, forward strand.
TTTCTCACCATGTATTGTAGACATCTTTTCTAAAACATTCAGCAGGGCTTGTTTATCCGGACCCGAATCCATTTCTCATTGCAAGACTATGCATAAAGGATTCAAATTGTGGATTTCCTTCATTGATAAAAGCATAAACCTTGTAACTCAACTCTTTAGTTTTTTGCATTTTTGTATTTAGTTTTTTTCTCGCCACTGTCGCCACTGGCTTGCATTGTTCGGGACCTGTAGAGTTGGGCATCGATGGATTTGCTCTTTCGTGTTTGGACTCTCAGCAGTGAATATTAAACCACACTGAACTGAACTAAACTGAACTCCAACACTGGAAACTGGACTGACAATGTTTCAATTTGTTATAACCTTCTATGTGAAGCTGCTTTGGCACAATCTACATTGTAAAAGTGCTATAGAAATAAAAGTGAATTGAGTTTACTTGAATAATATTAATCTCAACATGCTTTCAAGTCAAAATAAAGTGAAAGCATAATACTCTTGAGCAGTTCTTTCAATTATATCACATTTGAGATTGACCCTTCAATGCTACTTTCACTTTTCAGAGAAATATTAAAAATACGGGAAAATACTTAAAGGGGATGATAACAGGATAGAATGGGAAAATACAGGGAAATCCTGGCAAAAACGGGAGGGTTGAAAGGAAACTTAAGTTGTAGTTTTATAGGAAATTACTGTAGGGATATGCATACATACATTAATTTATAAACATTAAACCACAGGGCTTTTTTGAGTATATAAACCAAATAAAGACCCTAAATCTTTTTATTTTTCTGACTTAATAGGGTGGTCCACAGTGTATTTTTAAGGCTTGGTTGTGTTTATAAGATGCAAAGCAATGTGTGCTCATTCTTCACTAGTAGAAAATCACATTATTTTTTCTTCATATATCGTATTTTGATTATACACAGCTACTCAGCTGACATTAAAATGACTGTCATATTTACTAGTTCCTCTGAAAAGCCCGCCCTCAAGAGGCTCTGATTGGTCAGCTAACATAATGTGCTGTGATTCGCGGATTGGCTCAACGTCACATCCCTACAAGTGCGCACTTTTGTGCTGTGTAGTCAGTCAGTCAGTCAGATAAAATCTGACAAGTGCCTTTCACATATATTCAGAATAAGCATGCGTAAATAATATAAAACATTCATATATCTTTTGTGAGTTTGTTATTTGAGATGTAGAACGCAGGGAAAGCGGCCGCATAGAGAGACACTGAAAGCAGCTCATAGAGCTGCATCGCTGCTAAAGATTGTGGATGTTTACAGCAGCTTGACTGATAAAAATGAATTTGTAGCTAAATTTTAAGCGGTGCCAAACAGCATTTCCCCTTTGTTTACATCCTCGCTACAACATACTGTTAACGCTAAAAACTGTGTAATAAAATGTAACATAAAAACACTTACAGGTTGTGGCTCACAATCCACAGCTTCGTCAGTTGTAGGAGTTTTTAGCTGAATCCAGAACTGAACTGAGAGAGATTCTAGAAGCTGTCCTTTGTCAAATGCTAGCTATATCTTTATTATAATTCTCTGGAACATAATTCAAATTAAACTGTAGCATTTCTGTCTTTGTGCCATGTCCTTTGGACGCCTAAATACAGAAACAGAAGAAGCTCTGTGGAAATAGCAGTGTTTGGATGCCATTTTAGCTTTCTCTGCTGTAACATTACAGCGCCTTTGGCCACGCCCCATTGCTGCACAGGGTGTGTGTGTGTGGTGAATGCACGTAACCGGAAGCCCTTCTAATCTCACTAGCCCGGATGTATTTTTTATTTTTTTTTGTAGTCCCCAAACTTCGTTCGTAGGCTTTGCTTAACTAACTCTGTAAAAGCCAATATCTCCCGTTGCATTGAATTTTTAGCATCTTACATTCAGAGATGTTTATGTTCACACATCTACATCACACATCAACTAAAGTTTAAAATATGATATCGTGGACCACCCCTTTAAAGATACTTTTTAGTATGAGAAACCATTTCTGGCATTTCATTCATTCGTTTTCTTGTCAGCTTAGTCCTTTTATTAATCCGGGGTTTACGCAGCGGATGCCCTTCCAGCTGCAACCCATCTCTGGGAAACATCCATACACACTCATTCACACTCATAAACTACGGACAATTTAGCTTACCCAATTCACCTGTACCGCATATCTTTGGACTTGTGGGGGAAACCGGAGCACCCGGAGGAAACCCACGCCAACACGGGGAGAACATGCAAACTCCACACAGAAATGCCAACTGACCCAGCCGAGGCTCGAACCAGCGACCTTCTTGCTGTGAGGCGACAGCACTACCTACTGTGCCACCGTGTCACCAATTTCTGGCATCTCGAAATATCAATTTGAATACCCAGCACATACATTTATTTCATTAAACCACAAGTCTATTGTAAGTTTGATTTCATTTCCTAATCATTCAGCATTATCAATGCTGTCTTTTAGTGCGTTTATGCTGTCAGTCTTATATAAAACCAATAAGCCTCTTGAGTCCACAAGCTTCAGTGATTTTACCACCATTAACTCGTTTCCTGGCAGTCCCGCTCTGTCTTGTGCTAAAGAACACTCTTTTACCAGCGCTGAAATCACTTTAGCGCACGACCCGTGGCTTATTGCTTTAATATATCCCTGGCACTTTATTCTCCGGCTTAGCAGATGATTTAAATGTAACAAGGTTTTTCATTTCACGTCTTCTCTGGCCTTCAAGTGCGTCTCCGTGTTGTTGTGAAGGTGTACATGTTTTCAAATTACTCCGAGGCGGCGGTAAGCGATGACGGGCGTCTGATAATTGTATCCATCCCTCTCCTCCTTCATCTCCCTTTCCATCAGCACTCATTTCCACTGTCGTAATGTTTTCGCAAATGAAACCAGGGGGCCGGGGAATAAAGATGGCACTGTCCGACCTGCTTTTTTTTCTTCTTCCGTGGGTCTGTAATTTATATGTAAAGCAGCAGGTGGAGAGATGATGAATTGGTTAAGCGCTAAACCGAAACAGGCCGCAGATCATTAGACATCAGGTCCTTTGGATTGGCAAAAGGGATCGGGATTAATTGATTTATCCACTCGCCTTGTGGGCCACTTCACTATGGGGGAAAGATGAGGTGGGAACGTTAAAAGGTAGAGACGCATTCACTGCTACTCAGGAGTATATGATTGTCAAGACAAAACAAAAGGGAAAGAATTATATTCATAGTCCTTGATTTTGAGGACTCAACTAGGCCCACACGAAATCTGCGAGCAATTTTTTTTGCCTGTCATTGATTCTGTTTATTTACTTGTGTAAATGTGTGTACTTTTATATTTATTCAGCTTTTTTATTAATTTCAGAAATACTACTGACTTATATTAAAATACTCATATGATTTATTTACAATATAGTTTGTTATGTACTATTTTTCTGTCTTTTAGTATATATTTTATATAAGAGACTTGCTTTGTTTACCAAATAAAGTGGATCTCATTGGATTAGCATTGTAAGCATTGAATAAAAGTTAAACAGGTATTACTTTTTATTTCATATATTAAGGTTTTAGTTATGATACTCACAAAATGATTCCACATAAATCCGCAGAATTTTAATAACATTTGCGCAGAAATGGCAAAAAATGTCGGCAGATTCTGTCTGGCCCTACTCATGACCAATATACTGTACTGGCAGAAAATAAAAGTCTTAGTCTGATTGGATAAACAAAATGTAAACAAATACAGTGATCAGCTATTTGATTTAAAAATCGTAACTGGGAAAAACAATGAAAACTGCATGGAAACAAACATTTATTATGGGCTATATACACTTCCTGACAAAAATCTTGTCGCCAATCCAAGTTTTAGAAACAACACTTGACTCTTAGTTGATCATTTGGTATTAGAAGTGGTTTATATGAAAGGTAAAGGACCAAAAAAAAACTAAAATAATGTGATCGTTCCTTTTTCAATCGATTTTTAAAAAAATAATTTAAATAGGACAGTAAGGTCTGACTTTGCTTAGACCAGGGGTGCCAGGAAGTTTCTTGTATATCTAGTAAGAGCTATTTAATTAGCTGGTAACGGTGTGTTTGATTAGGGTTGGAGCTAAACTCTCAGGACACCGGCCGTCTGGGACCGAGTTTGGACACCCTTGGCTAAGACAAAAGTCTCGTCACTTAACCGAAATTATGTACAGTATAGATTATAAAGTCATGGTGTACTGGAAAAATAATTAATATTGGGTATGACTCCCATGAGCTTGGAGGACTGCATCCATGCATCTCTGCAATGACTCGAATAACTAATTAATAAAGCCATCTGGAATGACAAAGAAAGCGTTCTCGCAGGAGTTCCAGAGTTCATCAAGATTCTTTGGATTCATCTTCAATGCCTCCTCCTTCATCTTACCCCAGACATGCTCAATAATGTTCATGTCTGTTGACTGGGCTGGCCAATCCTGGAACACCTTGACCTTCTTTGCTTTCAGCAACACTGATGTGGAGGCTGAAGAATGAGAAGGAGCATTATCCTGCTGAATTTTTTTTTTCTCTTGTGTGATTTGTATTGTAGTGGGCAGCACAAATGTCTTGATACCTCAGGCTGTTGGTGTTGCCATCCACTCTGCAGATCTCTCGCACGCCCCCATACTGAATGTTACCCCAAACCATGGCTGTTCCTTCACCAAACTTCAGTGGCTTCTGTGAGAATCATGGGTCCATGTGGTTTCTATAGGTCTTCTGCAGTATTTGGGATACAGTTCAACAGATGAATCATCAGAAAAATCAACCTTCTACCACTTTTCCCAATGATCAACAAGAAGTCAAGTTATTATTTGTTGCTCTTACAACTGGGATTGACAACAAGACTTTTGTCAGTTAGTGTACACCAAAATCCAAATCTGTAAATCTATAACATTCTCCTGTAAAGGCTTATTACTTGGATTGGACTGACTTGGCTCCAATCATCTGCCAAATATCAATTTGTAACAGTAAATAAAGAGATATCATATATCTATCTTACATTCATTATGGAATACAACAGGGTTAGCAACTAGGCTGTTTGGATTGGCAAAAGAAATCAAGATTAATTGAATTATACACTCGCCTTGTGGGCCACTTCACTATGGGGAGAAAGATGAGGTGGGAACGTTAAAAGCTAAAGAAGCATCTGCTGCTACTCACAACAAGATAAGCAGAAAGAAAGGAGAGATAAACGTAAGCGTCAGTCACGGGCCAGTGAGTTATGTTTCTTCAAGCTTTTGTACACTGGAGGAATTGAGAAGATCCGTGCAAAGAAAAGCAAACCACTATTCCAACACACTGCATTATTTTATGTTGGCCTGACACAAGTTAGGGGAAAAAGAGAAAAGACATGTTTTTTTCTCTCTCTTTTTTTTTTTTTTGGTGGCTCATCTCCTGTCACATCCTTCCCTTTAAAGTCTCTCAGCACTGCCAATCAAACAGACTAGTGGACTTGCTCCGATGCATTATTAATCGATTCATCCCATTCATCATTTATTGAACCAGGTGGTCTGCCTGATACCCCCATAATTTATTTTTTTAGGTTAAATAGGCATCAATGGAGCATTCGTTTGATAGGCGACTTGAAAGTCATCTAGAACGAGCGGCGCTGGCTGATTTCTCAGGGTGTCACTCTTATGTTCAAGCCCACAGATCCTCCTTTAATTTTCACCGCCTCAAGAACAAGCTTTGACTCAGATTGTGTGTCCTTAAATTCCGATTTCCCTTTAAACTTTCGGCCACAGTTGGAATGTAAGCCCTCAGTTTGTGTTAAGATAGGCCATATCTCATTTTAGATTAAACGCATCATAGGGTTTTGTGAACCGGTTAAATGAAATTCTCCTTCTTAACTGTAATTGTTTAAAATGGTCTAAAACTTGAGTTATCTTTTTTTTATGACCATTTTCTACACTTTGGATTCATCTTCAATGCCTTCTCCTTCATCTTACCCCGAACACGCTCAATAATGTTCATGTATGGTGTCTGGTCTGGCCAATCCTGGAGCACCTTGACCTTCTTTGCTTTCGGGAACTTTGATGTGGAGGCTGAAGTATGAGAAGGAGCGCTTTCCTGCTGAATACTTTGCCCTCTCCTGTGGTTTGTAATGTAATGTTAATGTTGCCATACACTCTGCAGATCTCTCAGGGTGTCACTCTTATGTTCAAGCCCAAAGATCCTCCATTAATTCTCAGCGCCTCAAGAACAAGCTTTGACTCAGATTTTGTGTCTTTAAATTGCGATTTCCCTTTAAACTTTCGGCCACAGTTTGAATAAAAACCCTCAGTTTTGTTAAGATAGGCCATATCTTATTTTAGATTAAACGCATCGTAGGGTTTTATGAACCGGTTAAATGAAATTCTCCTTAACTGTAATTGTTTAAAATTGTCTAAAACTTGAGTTAACTCCTTTTTTTGGGACCATTTTCAACACTTTGGATTCATCTTCAATGCCTTCTCCTCCATCTTACCCCAGTCGCGCTCAATAATGTTCATGTCTGGTGTCTGCTCTGGCCAATCCTGGAGCACCTTGACCTTCTTTGCCTTCAGGAACTTTAATGTGGAGGCTGAAGTATGAGAAGGAGCGCTTTCCTGCTGAATAATTTGACTCTCCTGTGGTTTGTAATGTGATGTTGATGTTGCCGTCCACTCTGCAGATCTCTCAGGGTGTCACTCTTATGTTCAAGCCCACAGATCCTCCTTTAATTCTCACCGCCTCAAGAACAAGCTTTGACTCAGATTGTGTGTCCTTAAATTTCGCTTTCCCTTTAAACTCTGGCCACAGTTGGAATGAAAGCCCTCAGTTCATGTTAAGATTGGCCATATCTTGTTTTAGATTAAATGCATCATACGGTTTTGTGAACCGGTTTAATGAAATTCTCCTTCTTAACTGTAATTGTTTAAAATTGTTCAAAACTTGAGTTATCTCATTTTTTCTGACCATGGGTTAAGGCGTCATAGATATGAAGCAGTTCATGCAAAAGTGAAGTGATATACTGTAGGTTACTCTTGTGTCATTTTAAACCTATATGATATTTTTTTCTTAGCTATACTGTATATTGTTTTAGTTTTGTGAAATGGTATATTTTGTTAGACCTATTGAAAATCTGTTTGATATGATCAGCCTAATAGTAAAAACTACCTAGATCCAGCATGTTAAAATAGAAAATCAATGGTCTGAGTACTGAGCCCTGCGCTATTCCATAATGAACTTAAGATCAATATATGGTAGCTCTTTATTTATTACTACACTTAAAAAAATATTCAAAATTGATTTCTTGGATTTTACTATATATATTTTTTATATATAGTTAAGTGGTTGTAAACAGTTTATTTGCGCTGAATTTAAGCACAAATTAAGTTGAACATTACTAAATTTACTTTAAGTTCAACACATACAAATTGTTTGCTACATTTTTTTACAAATTGATAATGGGAAGCTGATTTGAGCCAAGCCAGTAAAATCCTTGTAATAAGCATTTACTGGAGAGTGTTAGGGAGACCATTTCACCATGGAAAATACAATGAGTTTTGGAGGTAAAATATATTTTTATTTGAAATGTATAAATGTAAAATATATTTATATTTGCATTTGTTTGTGCCTAAGATTTTAAACGAAAATCAGCTGATCACTATGTTTGTTTTTGGAATCAGACTCAAAACAAAATCTTGAATGTCAAGATTTTTCTGTTAATACAGTATATCGGATGCAGGCTCTCAAATATCGGGCGTTAACTAAATGTTTTTGGGGTAGTTAACTCGTTCGTTAAATCTGTTACATACAATCTTCTACCTTTGTTGGTATGTCTGATTTTCATGTACTTGTATGCATCAAACAAATGTGATGTTGTTGGGCAGTGATGTTGTGATTCTGCAGGTAGCTGATTGATTTAATTCATGTCCTACAACTCTTTATAATACAAAATGCTTGTGAAATACTTATAAAAACTATTTTTTCCTTAAATTTTAGAGCATTTTTTTAAATCACTTCATCCTTGTACTTATCATCCTTGGTGTGAATAGGCCTTTAACTTTACTTCCATGCACAAAATTCAGCCTCAGAAATGTGGAGTGTAAAAAAGGGCAGATATTTCTTGAATTAAATGAATGGGCTGCATTCCAACTGGACTCCATCTGTGCGTCCATTGATTTTTGTTACGGATGTTAAGTTCTGCAAAACTTGTGCACAAAAACATGCAGCACCAATATAATTCGTAAAACGAGGACCACGTCTTAGAGTAGTAGATAGATTTCAAGTTCAGAGCGACGGCAGATTGCAAAAATGATGAATTCCCATGTATTCTCAAGCTCAAAGAGGCCAAACATTATTGCTTTTCTGTCTTGTTTCCTTAAAATCACAGCAACTTGACATTATGTAAGTTTGATATTCACTCTCAGAAGATAAAACTGCCGCCAGTGCTTTACTTTGAATTACACATTGCTGAGTCCTCTGCATAGAATTAAGCATTTCTAATAAAGAACACTAGATAAAAATGAATCTAGTCACTGCTAACCCAGCAACCAAACACAAATTTCACGCTGTTAACTAATGCTATCAACCCGTGCATTAATTATCACCTTACCTGCAAAGCCATCAGCGTCCCAAAAGCTGCGCCTGAAACCGTGCCCTCCACTACACCTTGGTTTAAGGCAATCAGGCAATGCTTCCTCGTCCCCTGCCGCTCGCCACGTTTCTGACTTCACACCGGTCTGGCTCCTGCTCCTTGGACCCCGGCTGGCACATCCACAGGCCATTCAAGCCAGAGTTGGCAGGCGCATGTTTCCTGCAAAAGCCGTGCCAGTCCAGGTACCACTCTTCTCTGAGCAGATGGTGCTGCAGCGAGCGGACGGAAAGGGGAGGAATACGGGCCCAGATGCAAGCCCTGAACAAAGAGCATAGGGAAATATGCAGTGAAACATTTGAATGACAAAATGCGCTGAAAGCAGGATGCCTCGCAATGGAATCTGGAACGCCGTGACAAGAGGCAGACGTTTCTCAAGAAATGAAACAGAAAGTGATTACTCGAGCATTGTGATGAATTATTTACTCTGGCAGCATTTTAAAAGGGAGCGTTTCAACCTAAATAGGAAATTCTGTCATTTTTTTTTACTTTCTCTATATAGATTATATATAAAATCTGTCAATTTATACTTTCTCTTTTCTTGTAAAGCTCAGAAGTAAAAGTTTTGCATCCTTGATGCAGCCTACAAAATAAGGAAAACATTTAAATAATAAAACTTAAAACTCAAAAATTGCATAATTTTTCACTGTATTTTTCATTTTGATAATCCTTAACTTGGAATACAATAATAATAATATAATTAAAAATAAAACTGAAGTTATTAGTACATAAGTACAAAAAATAAAAATAAATAAAACCAATCAAATGACTTGAGGCTTAAGAGGGGGGGGGGGGGATCCTTAATGCAGACAAAAATAAACATAAAAATGAAAGTAAAAAAAAAATTGAAAATAAAACTCTTTTTCATTTCTTTTTTTCACAATTTTCATTGCACTTTTCATTTTAATAATGCTTAACTTGGCATACAATAATAATATAAGTAAAATTAAAACTGAAATAACACATAAATACTTTTAAATTAATAAAAATAAAACATACACTCACTGGCAACAATTTAGGCATGTAGACATGGTCAAGACGATCTGCTGCAGTTCACACAAACCATCAAAATGGGGAAGAAAGGTGATTTAAGTGACCTGTGAACGTGCCATGGTTATTGGTGCCAGACGGGCTGGTTTGAGTATTTCAGAAACTGCTGATCTATTTGGATTTTCACATGCAACCATCTCTAGGATTTGCAGAGAATGGTCAGAAAAAGAGAAAATATCCAGTGAGTGGCAGTTCTGTGGGCGCAAATGCCTTGTTGGTGCCAGAGATCAGAGGAGAATGACCAGACTGGTTCCAGCTGATAGAAAGGCAACAGTAACTCAAATCACCACTTACAACCGAGTAACAACCACGTCACGACCAAAGTATGCAGAAGAGCATCTCTGAACGCACAACTCGTCCAACCTTGAGGCAGATGGGCTACAGCAGCAGAAGACCACACCAGGTGCCACTCCTATCAGCTAAAAACAGGAAACAGTGGTTACAATTCGCACAGGCTCAACAAAATTGGATAATAGAAGATGGTCTGGTTTGAGTCTCGATTTCTACTGCAACATTCGAATGGTAGGGTCAGAATTTGGCATCAACAACATGAAAGCATGTTTTCATCCTGCCTTTTATCAACGGTTCAGGCTGCTGCTGGTGGTGTAATGGTGTGGGGGATATTTTCTTGGCACACTTTGGGCCCATTAGTACTAGTTGGGCATCATGTCAACACCACAGCATACCTGAGTATTGCTGCTGACCATGTCCATCCCTTTATGACCACAGTGTACCTATCTTCTGATGGCCACTTCCTGCAGGATAACGCACCATGTCATAAAGTGCAAATCATCTTAGACTGTTTTTTTTTTCAACATGGCAATGAGTTCACTGTACTCAAATGGCCTCCACAGTCACCAGATCTCTCAATCCAATAGAGCACCTTTGAGATGTGGGGGAGTGGGAGATTCGCATCATAAATGTGCAACTGACAAATCTGCAGCGACTATGGACCAACTGTGGAGCAAATATGGACCAAAATCTCTGAGGAATATTTCCAGTACCTTGTTGAATCAATGCCACAAAGGATTAAGGCAGTTCTGAAGGCAAAAAGCTAGTAAAGTGGCCTGTGAGTGTATAATAGTAATTAACTGACATAAAATACATTTTCCAACAATTGAAATACATTCCTCACTTTGTCATTCCTCTTAGTTTAGCACATCAGGGTCAGAATTGTCTTGAAATCTGTTCGTCTGGTCGATTTAGGGTGATTATTTGTGGTTTTCTGGACGGCATCAGTTATTTCTATTCCTCTCAGGTCGTTCTTTGTCTTATCTTCTCACCATTAGAGTGTTTTATAGGTGCCGTAAACGTATTTGAGTGTCAGGTCACTTTGAAGACCTTTCCTCATGAGATTCCCCACGTGTGAAATACTGCGTTCACCCTCAGTTACATCAGACCCGTCCGTGAACCGTACAACGCAATCAACAGGGCCCATTTCTGCTCGCCAGCCCCTGCTGGTGTTAAAGTACATCATTGCAGAGACCGCGCTTGATTGTTATAAATCAGGACATGAACAATCAAACTATAAAAAAAAAGAGTGAGGAGGAGGACGAGGGCTGAAAGAGTGGCTCAAAGGTAGCCAGTCCACTCTCTTCAACATAATATACGTATTCCTGCAGGCTTCTGTAAGGTCAAGGGCATTTAGGCTGAACTGCCTCTGCAAGTACATTTATTCGCTTCACTCACTGTTGGTTATTGGTTTAAAACTTAATTAATGCTCCACAACGAACTTGTGATTGATTCATTCATTTTCTTTTCAGCTTAGTCCCTTTATTAATCAGGGGTCGCCACCGTGGAATGAACCACCAACTTATCCAGCATATATTTTATGCAGTGGATGCTTTTCCAGCTGCAACCCATCACTGGGAAACACCCATACACATACACTACGAACAATTCACCTATACCACGTGTCTTTGAACTTGTGGGGAAAACCAAAATACCTGGAGGAAACCCACACGAACGTGGGGAGAACATGCAAACTCCACACAGAAATGCCAACTGACCCAGCCAAGACTCAAACCAGCGACCTTGCTGTGAGGCAACAATGCTGCCCACTGTGCCACCGCTGCACCATGTGATTGATATGAAACCTCTTAATTCTTAACTCATGCATTCGTTCATTTTCTTTTCGGCATCCTCTGCGTAAAACAAATGCCGGAACAGTTGGCGGTTCATTCCGCTGTAGTTACTCCTGATGAATAAGGGTCAAAGCCAAAGGAAAATGATTGAATGAGTAGTAGGATGAGAACTAGAGTGGCTCAAAGGTAGCCCGTCCACTCTCTTCAACATAATATACGGATTCCTGCTGGCTCCTGCGAGGTCAAGGGCATTTAGGCAGAACTGCCTCTGCTAGCACATCTATTCACTTTGCTCAGTGTGTGTTTGAGCGCCTACTACTCCAGCTGAGCGAGTACTGCCTGATTTGCTGCTCTCCATTTTGATTTTGAGAGTTGATATGAAAAAAAAAACAAAGGGCAAATTTGAGAAATTAGGAAGATTTCAGAAGATATCAGCTGAGCAGAAATCTAGGGGAGGACCGATAGAAAGGCTCACACAGGCTTACAGAGTGATCCGCTAATTCTTTAATCTTTGAAAGATTGATATAATTGTCACATATTCCGGTGGTGCACAGTTTATCTCATTTATTATTTTAATAGAGCAGAGTTTTCCAGTGTTTTTTTTTAATCTTATGAATCCCCACAGTGGCGTCAATTGAAAAATGGCAGGGAGTTTAACCGTTAACCAATTTCCAAAACCGGTTTCCATTAATGAGTCTTTTAATAACTGTACTTGGGAAAAACACTTCCGCTGACAAATTATGAGATGATTTATTAGTGTACGTGTGTGTGGGTTTTGCACTTTCAATGACTTTTCTCAGTTATTTTAGAGGCAGTATAAATGCAATTTAGCTAATAAGACTTAACCAAAAATGTGATTTGTTTTCATTTATATAAAATGCCATACTGCCAAAGTTAATAATTGTGTATGCTTATATATTATGAGCAACCTACCGATAACTACATTGACGTTTCCCCATTCAGTGGTCATAATAAGTAGCATGTGTGTGATGTGCTGAAAACATTCAACCCATTTGTAATAGAGTCAGACAACAAGTGACTCATTAGAATCGGATTATACTGATAACTCTGCATGTGTTTGATTCACTAAAAAACAAATGAGTAATTAGAGTCATTTGTTAATGATTTAGACTGATTCCCTTCTAAATCAACCGAGTAATTGGAGTCATTTGTTTATGAATCAAACTGAAATACTAAAAACTGCTAAATTAGACTAACTAGAGTAATTTGTTTATGAATCGGAGTTATTCACCAAAAAACAACTGAGTAATCAGAGTAATCTGTTTATGAATCAGACTGATTCACAAAAAAAACAAGTAATTAGTCACTTGTTTATGAATCAGACTGAAACACTAAAAAACAACTAAGTTATTAGAGTCATTTGTTTATGAATCAGACTGATTTACCAAAAAACAACTGAGTTAGAGTAATTTGTTTATGAATCAGACTGAAACACTAAAAAACAACTGAGTTGTTAGAGTAATTTGTTTATGAGTCAGACTGATTCACCAAAAACTACTGCGTATTTAGAGTAATCTGTTTATGAATCAGACTGCTTCACTATTAAAAAACAACCGAGTAATTAGTCACTTGTTTATGAATCAGACTAATTCACTAAAAACAACTGGGTAATTGGAGTCATTTATTTGTGAATCAGATTGATTCACTAAAAAATTACTGAGTAATTAGAGTCATTTGTTTATCAATCAGACTGATACACTTAAAACAACTGAGCAAAAAGAGTCATTTGTTTATGAATCAGACTGATTCACTACAAAAATAACTGAGTATTTTGAGTCATTTGTTTTTGAATCAGACTGATTCACTAAAAACAACTGAATCATTGGAATCATTTGTTTATGAATCTGACTGATTCACTAAAAAAACAACTGAGTAATTAGAGTAATTTCTTTATCAATCTGACTGATTCACTTAAAAGAGCTTACTCAGACTCATTCATATCATTGGTTTTGAATCAGGACTGCACTGATTGCACTGTGTGAATTACTAAAAAAGAAATGACTCGTTTGAATTACGTGTTATATTACATCATGCGAATTACAACAATATGCGTCAATAAAAAGAAGTGATGGATTCAAATAAATTGGTTTGGACTGCACAGGTTACACTGTCTATGTTTAATTGCTACAGAGTGGACTGTTTACAGTATGTTGTTTACTGACCAAACGAAAGGTTTTTGTTTACATGTTTAGAAAAAAAATACATTATTATAACTGTCCTGTTATAATGTTTTGATCAAGTCTCTGAAATCTGAGCTGAATTTGTTTTACAAATTAGATGACATTTTATGTCCTAGCAGTGGCAAATATATTAGGTTGTAAATTCTATTTAATTACACTATTTAGATACACACATTATTTTTTCACTTATCTTACCTTCAATTGATACTGCTATTCAGCTAACATGGAAACGAGTAACATATTCCCTGGATACTTTTACGTGTATCATATTCCTCTGGTTACTCCTCAACAGGCTCTGATTGGTCTGCTAAACTAACATATTGTGATTTGCGGATCGACACCACCAAGGACATGCATTGCCCAGGTGTCATTTGTTTTTCACCAGAGTGCAAAAATCTTGATGGTTCTGTGAGTCTCGTCTATCGAATCTGATCCTTATTTTGTATTCTATATTGGATTCAAGTCAGGTTATTGGCTGGGCCATTCTACAGCTTGATTTTCTTTCCCTGAAAGCATTTGAGAATTTCATTGGCTGTGTTTTGGATCATTGTCTTGCTGAAATGTCCACCCTGATTTCATCTTAATCATCCTGTTTATGCAGATGTTGGACTGAAGCAGCGACCATTTATTTACATGAATGCAAGGCGAGATTTCAGCTGCAGTCTGGGCTTTCACTGCCTTTCCACCCCTTCCTTTCTTTATGTGTTCAATACTTTTTTCTCTGCATCGTTTCATTTTATTACACATAACTTAATTTGTAAACTAATTAGATTTGTTTTCTTTGCAGTCTTTAGAGATATTGTTTTCTGAGAAAAATGAGGACGTGTTGAATACTTTTCCCTGCTGTATGTAGGAGCAGCTTTAACCTTCGTGCTAGTAGACTGACAAATGGAACTATATTTTTGTTCTGTACTGTTCTGTGTAAGATGATAATTTCGGGCAGCTCCAAAACATTCAGTGATGCCGGCTCTATCCCAAACCGATCACGTGCGGGGTCCACTTCTGGAAATATACGTTTTTATTTCCACCGATGTCATTTTATAGGACATTTTATTAGTCAGGGAACAAGTTATGATCAAAATGATTGTTGTCATTTGCAGTAGGTGTTTTGGCTTACATCCGAGTGTAAAGGAATGATGTGTGTTTACTCCCCGTTTGTTTAATCTCCACTTTCTATTAATAAGCTTGAGCAGTGCTTCAAACATCACAGCATTGTGTGTGTTTTGAAACCGTAATGAACTCACCCAGGTGTCCATGGAGACGCACGCTGGCAAAAAAAAAAGCAGTTCACATCAGCTGGCACACCTGGCGTTGCTCATCTCCCCCTGCTATTTCACCAATATAAAACTATGAGAAATATTTGCTTAGCATGTCAGCTCCTTGGTGCGGAGCTCTACCTCTCTCTTAACTGTCAGGGTTTGACTGAATCAGGTTAGAACAGCAGTGTGGATGCGGATGACAACACAACTGTCGGAGGGGCATAGCGAGACGCTCAGACGAGGTTTCAGAAGGCAACATCTTACATAACCTCTGAAGGGAGTGTGGGATGGGATGGCGGGGGCTTGTGGGTAAACCAGACGCTTTGAACAAGTGTTGTGACGCTTGCGAGTGTCGTTTGTGGGTGTGAAAAAAGTGCAGCATATATAGAATGGTCTTTTATTATTCTGAATGTTGCAAAGCTTGGGTAACTACAGAGAAGTGTCATTTTGACAAACATATATCTACATTTTTTTTTGTATTTTTTCGCTTTTTCAAATATTTCCTAAATGATGTTTAACAAAGCAAGGGATTTTTTTACAGTATTTTCTATATATATATGATAGGGTTGGTTCAATAGATGATGAGATAGACATCACGATGCTGAGCTGGCATCATGATCCTCCGCCCTGCCCCTGTTGCAGCAGCAACCCGCTCAGAAAAAATAAACACTTAGGCTTCGTTTACTTAAAAACGATCCACATCCACACTGACGTTTCATCTAGCATTTCTGAACAGCCCTCCGTCCACACTATACTGCTGAAAATGCACATCACGTGACCAGAGACGCACACAATCGGTCATGCTCTCTAGCATACGCGCATGTCTGAGCTCCACACAGCAAATTTGCCAGTGTACATTTTGCACCACAGTGTTGATTTTAACACTTGTCTGGTGTCTGTATGAGGCCCCGTTTACACTAGTGCATTTTTGTTTTAAAACGCATACGTTTTGCTACGGTTACGCCATCCGTCCACACTACGCCGGAGTTTTTGAGCTGCGAAAACGGAGCGTTTTGGAAACGCTGGAGAGGCCGTTTTCATTCTAAAACGCTGCTGCTCCGTCTCAATGTGGATGGAGGGAAACGGACACCTTTGAAAACGGAGGCGTGGCTGCTGATATTCGCTACATGATTGGGGCTTTGGGTCATTGCGTATCCTTCCCTTATTCGTCAAGCGCACATGGCTATAACGTCACCGGAAGACAGCAGACCAGCCTTCACTGTAAACACTGTATTTTCAATAGCCATGGATGTTTTATATTCATTTGTTACTTTAAGTAACAACTCAACCTCGTCGTCTGTCCTCAAAAAGACTTCTTTTGCTTTCTTTGCCATCGCGTTCATCGTTCAACCAGCGTTTGTTGACAAACAATAACCAAATGCCGAGCGAGTCGCATTCTTCCTGTTTATACTTGAACGCACATACCCAGAGTGCGCTAATGGTCACATGATATACGTTTCTGGTGGAGTAGTGTGGACGGAGTTCTGTTGAGACGCTGGGTGAAACGCTAGTGTGGACGTGGATCGTTTTCATGCAAAAACGCCGTTTTAAAACTAAAACACACTAGTGTAAACGGGGCCTGAGTCCCACCAGCCAAGTGTCCAGGTTACACTTTCAAAAGTGTATATATATTTTACACTGCAGAGGTGTATATATTCAACACTTTTAAAAGTGTAACCCAGACACTTGGCTGGTGGGACTCATATAGACACCAGACAAGTGTTAAATTCAACACCTGGTGTAAAATGTACACTGGCAAATTTGCTGAATTTAGCCGTGTATGGTTTCAAATTCACAAGTCAGCAAAAAATACTGACAGTCAAATATAATTATATCAGTAATTTAACTGAACACAGGAACGTCATCTCTCAAATCTGAACAATTAACACTGATGAGGAGTATGGAAAGGCAACAGCAGTAATGCACACTGTTAAAGGTACAATTTAACCCACATCAGTGTTAAAAACAGTAAATGTACACTTGGATTTTAACACTATAACACTAAAAGGGCTTACACCCGAAATTCAACACCTCACAATTTGCTGTGCAGAGAGTGAGCGGGTGCTTTGAGCACAAACCCCCAGAGAGCAGTGCACGTTGGACATTTTATCAACGATGTACCGCTGGATTGCGTCTCACTATAGTTGTTGAACGTGATACTTCATTAATCTTGTCTCTATCTAACAACTCTTCTGTCTTTTGGATCTGTCTGGTAACGGGTCAGCGTCAGTACACTGCTTCAACCTTTCGCTTTCACGCTTGCCAGAGTCCTGCAGAACAAGGGATTGACAGGTGGTAATTTGTGTGTAATTTCTCTTCATTTATTTATGATTTGGTTATGGGTAAAACAAAAAACGGTAGGCTACAAATATTTAATTCATTATGAATTAATTAATTAATTATTCTTAAATAATTAATTCACCACTTCCTATGATAACGATGCCATCGTCTATCGTGATGTTTCACATTAGACATTGTATGATGCCAAACTGGTCGAGATCACCCAACCCTAATATTTATTTATTTATTTATTTATTTATTTATTTATTTTACTACTCTCATTTTCTGTGGATGATGGCAATTTTTGATTAAATGCTGGTAATTTATCTCTTTCTATTTTTTCAGTCTATTTTAGACTTCGTTAATATTTACAATTGTTAATACATATTTACTATATGTATACTATAATGGCAGACATGTTAATGTAGCATAGCACAATTGTTCAACTGTTTGTTTTTGGTTCTCTCTTATGCTCACCAAGATTGCATTTAGTTGCAAAAGGGGGAAACAAATTGTGTAACTGTGACTCCCTTGTTACTTTTCTACTCTCTTTTACATAATTCATTACATAACATAGCCAAAGTGGTACAGAGTTGTTATTGCTTATTTCTAATGTCATGTTTATTGCTTTTTGCACATTTATATATTAATATATTATCAATGTAATTGCGGAATTGAAGTTGTGATAGTCTTTTCTACTCTCTCTCTATACATAAATACAACTGAAATTACATCTTGTTGACATGTTGTATAAGAAGAAAAGAAAATATAAGGGACTTTATCCATAAGGAATTGATTGTGTATTTCTGGAATTTCTATTGGTGGATCTCAAGATATTGGCAGGTTGATCCGGCCCCACACTACAGTAAGGAGGACATGTCAACTGAATAAAAATACATCAACTAGATAGAAATTTTATACAAATCCAGAAAGAAATATCAAATGTCAACTTTGCTTGCAAGTTTAGCCTAAAGAGCCTTCTTTTACTTCTCTTTGAATTTTGCTAATGATGTCCCTGATAGTGAGAAGCTTATTTATTGACTAGTGAACTTAAAACCATCCTCCTGCAGCCCACAGCAGGAATCAACAAGCCTCAACCAAACACTTCTCCACAAATATTCTCACTCTGACTCCCAACTTTCAGCAAACTCTGCTCCATTTTAATGAAGCTTTGTTTGAATATGCTGCGAGGAGCAAAGCGGGAAGTAAGCCTAGTAAGCCTCTAGTGTTCAATGACTGTTCGTTTGTTTAAAGTGATCTATTTTTATCAGTGGGAAAGCTCGTGTTTAGATACTGTAGTTTGTGCCAGGTTTGCAAGTGTTGTGATAGTCTTTTTACCTTAATGTGATGTAAATCTGATTGAATTTGAAAAACAAACAAACAAACAAACAAGTAAATACATATGTTATGACTTTTTCCAATCAATCAATCATCATACTTTATTTGTCCACCCCCCCTCACCCCCGACCACACACTAACATCACATTTCAGGGGAAGACAGGTCGAAGAGAGGTAGCATTAAGAAAGAGGAAATAGATACACCGGGAGAAACTCCCTCTCACATTACCCTTGAATTAGGGCAGTGTGAGATGAGGGAGAAAAAAAAAGACCCAGCAATCAAGCACATAAACACATAGACATAACATTGCAACAGGGGATGGGAACAGGGGATGTGGAAATAGTCCGATGAGGGCGGCAGCCATCTGGTCCTGCAGCCAGGGGGCGCTGGTCACAGACCTGCCCACCCACTCCAGTGGGTGAAAGCGCACAAAGGCAATTGACCTTAATGTTGTGGTTTTGTTATTGGTAGATGCAACGCTGTCAGCAATTCGTAACTTGTTTGATTCAGTGGCTAATTTGATTGAATTTGTCCAATCTCATTCGTACAATTTAGTACAGTTTGCTGATCCTTCAATGACAGTTGGATTTAGGGGTGAGGTTTTCATACCTCTGAGCTTGTATGAATTTGTACGAATTAGTCATTAAACTGATAAAACGTAAAATAGTTATGTTTCCTCATGAGGCTGGTAAAGTAGGATCATTTCCCCTAGTGGGAAATGATCAGTGGGAAAGCTTCTGTGTATAAACTGTAGTTTGTGCCAGATTTGCGAGTGTTGTGATTGTCTTTTCACCTTGTTGTGACATTGTAAATCTGATTGATTTTGGGAAAAAAAATAATAAATGGAAAGTTTGTGGTTTTGCTATTAGTAGATCCAATATTATCTCACTGTAATCCATAACTTTTTGATTTAGTGGCTAATTCGATTGAATTTGTACAATCTCATTCGTGCAATTCAGTACAATTTGCTTATTCCCCAATGACGGTTGGGTTTAGGGGTGGGGTCTGATGTCACTTACACATACCGTATGTATGTGAAGCAAATTTGATTGAATTTGAAAAAAGTGGGTGGGACTTGATCGGAAGGTTGTGGGTTTGCTATTGGTCAATCCAACACTATTTTACAGCAATTCATAACTTTTGGATTTAGTGGCTAATTCGATCAAATTCAGTCTCAATCATTCAATTTAGCAAACTTTTTCATCCTTCAATGACGGTTGGGTTTTTCTTTGTATAAACTGTAGTTTGTGCCAGATTTGCAAGCGTTGTGATTGTCTTTTCACCTTATTGTGACATAAATCTGATTGATTTAGAAAAAAGAAGAAAATAAATAAAACATCGGGCCGGACTTTGTCTAATTGATGGAAAGTTTG
>CAIGQQ010004000.1:1117626-1157628 GCA_903798035.1 Danio albolineatus
AATGAACGAAGGGGTGGATTGATAGACAATACTGATGGATGGATGGATGGATGGATGGATGAATGGATTGATATATAAATGCAGTGAATGCATTGATTGATGTTTAACATGGATGGATGGATACATTGTATGAATAAATGGCTAGTGGGTGAATAGGTGGATAAATGTGATGGATGGAAATATAAATACAACGAATGGATAGATGGATGGTAAAATAATAAATGGATGGATATATATCTTAATGAATGAATGAATGAACTGATAGATAAATCTGCTGAATGATTGGATGGAGAATTAATTATGAATGGATAGATATATACCTTTGAATGAATGAATGAATTAATGAATGGATTAATCTGATGGATGGATGAATGAATTAATGTATGAAACAATAATGAATAAATGGAGAAATACCATGAATGAATTAATGAATTAATTGATAGATAAATCTGCTGAATGATTGGATGGAAAATTAATTATGAATGGATAGATATATACCTATGAATGAATGAATGGATTAATCTGATGGATGAATGAATGAATGAAAAAAATAATGAATAAATGTAGAAATACCATGAATGAATGAACGAACGAACGAACAAACAAATTAATTAATTAATAGGTTTGGATGGATGAAAATTTGATGGATGGATGGATGGATGGATGGAAAATAAATTATGAATGGAAGGATATATACCTTGAATTGAATAAATGAATGAATGAATGAATGAGTAAGTGAATGAATGAATGAATGAATAAATGAATCTGATGGATTAATGGATGGATGAAAAGTAATGAATGCATGGATGTATACTATGAATGAATGAATGAATGAATAATGAATGAATGAATAGGCTGATAGATAAATCTGATGGATGGCTGGATGAATGGCTGGATAAATGTAAGGAATTAATGGATGGGTATATACCATAAAGGGATGATGGATGTGATAGATAAATGTGCCAGATAAACATGAGTGGAGGAATGTTATTGACAAATGAACAAACGAGTTTAGAATAGATTAGCCATATCTTGAATTGATTTTCACCTTCCTCTCAGTCGTTATGCACTGGACATAATAAATATGTGAACTGTCACATTCTAAACATTCATGAGTTTTACTATTACTTACTTTTCGACTTACTTTACTTACTTTTTTCTCAGATAATCTGAAAGTTTTAATCCATGCCATAATTGGCCAAAACACCTCCTCTCCCCCACAGGAAGCATCTATTTCAGGCATCAGTGCTTACGTAGAGTAGTGCAGCTCCACAGGTAGACAACCTTTTGGTCCATCTCACAGATGTCAGTCCTCTCATTTCCCCCTAAACCTCCCGGAAACAGCTGGTGACTGGAGCAGAACTCCCAACCGAAGTGTCAGGCAGATCTGAGATCAGTTCAGTAACTCAGTTCCAGCACCGAACACCTTTAGATCTGCCATAAGTTTCCACTAACAATGCTCAGATCTGGACAAGCTCCAGGTGTGCGCTCATGTGGAGCCCAGACTGCCTGCATTTCATCCCACCGGCCGAGCTCTATTCCTGGGGTCTGCTTTTGACAGCTCCCCTTAACTAAGCGATTCAACTCCCAGGCTCTTGGTGCAGGTGTCAAGGTGGGAATGAGCAGGAGGGAGAGAAAAGAGGGAAAGAATAGAGCGCCAAAGTGGAATTCTCCTCTTTTGTTGCCACAGACATATGGCCGACTGCTTGGGATTTCCCTCGGGACGCCAGCACAAACAGGGCTTTCAGGAGGCAAAGAGCTCCTGTGATTCTTCCAGACCATCTCGGCTTCCTCTGTGAACCCTTGATATGGAACATTAATCTAGTGTTTGGCTGCGCTGTAATCATTTGAGCTTTATATCCTGCGTTTTCTCTTCTGTATGTTTGTTTGGCACCTGTGCGGGCCGGGATTGCATGTTCAGTCAGCGGCGTGGCCAGAAGTTTGATCAACAGCTTGGTAATGTGCTCTTGGATCGATCGTTGGCTTTACTTTATGATTTAAATAAAGCGATTTGCTTTCTTTTTTTGCATAGGAATTCATAGACCTGTTCTATATTCTCTAATGCAGTGGTTCTCAACTGGTTTGGCCACAGGACCCACATTTTTACATGGTCATCAAGCCGACCCAAAGTTTTAGGAACTGTAATATAATTTTAGGAATTATAATTAATTTGTATTTATTTGTTAACATACACACGTAGTGAAAGAAAAATCATGAGAAAATCAGCAAGACTTACAAATAAATTATATTTTATTGCTGACATTAAACAAAATGTATCAAATTATAGAAATATTACAAAGTAAAAACGACACTGTAAACAGTGTAACACTGTAAACAGTGGTTAGGGTAAGGAAAGGTTGTTACCATAAACAAAACTGAACTGTTATTAAAACATTAACACTGATCCTGTTGAACATAACAAACCAGCACATTGTAAAATGATTAAAACATCCAAAACCATTTTTACATCTATTATGACAGCTATTGAGGATGTGCTTAACTGATGTGCTTAACTGAGGATGTGCTTTACTGAAAAGAGTTTCAAAGTCAGGAGTGATGGTAGACAGTGCTACCCGAAGATCGTGCTCTATGTACAATCTGTTCCTTTGCTTGGAGTCAAGCTGCACCAAGGAAGAGAAGCCACTTTCATACAAATACGTAGTTCTGAATGGGATGGGTTTGATCGCACTTCACTGAATTTCTTTTTCAGCGTCTTATCACATGAAAGCTCCACGAGCTGACTCTCTATGTTGCTCGGCAACGTGACGCTTTCCACGTCGATTCCAAAGGGATCAGTTGTCGTGCGCGCATTTCAAAATAAAAGTCCGGTAAACGCAAAACAAGTTAAAAATTAAACTTTTGTTGTTTTTTACTTTGTTGTTTACTCCGCGACCTACTAAAAATGTTCCTGCGACCCACTTTTGGGTCGCGACCCACCAGTTGAGAAACACTGCTCTAATGTATATCGTCACCTTAGAATTATAAGGTTCTATCTGACATTTTTGTCAAAATTGAGTTATTGACATATTCTTATTCATTGACAACTAATTTGCATTATGGGATGTTTTTTTATACGTTGTTTACATTTTACGTCTTTTTATTTAAAAAAACAAATGTTACTTACGCACTATTTGCTATGAAATGCAAAAACTTTGAAGCTCAATATCTCAAAATCATTCAGAATGCAGATGGAACCTTATAATTTTAAGGTGACGATATGTATCATTGAATAATCATTCATTCATTCATTCACTTTCCTTCGACATAGTCCCTGATTTATCAAGGGTTATCACTAGTGTTATGGAAAGTTACTTTTGAAAGTAATGCATTACAGTTTTCCCAGTAATGGGTTGCGGCTGGAAGGGCATCCGCTGCGTAAAACAAATGCTGGATAAGTTGGCAGTTCATTCCGCTGTGGCAACCCCAGATTAATAAAGGTACTAAGCCGAAAAGAAAATGAATGAATGAATGAATGAATGCATTACAGTATTGAGTTACTCCCTAAAAAAGTAACTAGTTGCATTACTTACCACAAAAAGTAACATTACATTCGAGTAATTTTTGCCTTTTTTTTTTTTAATAGAGGAGTTCTGGAATTAACAATACACTGTACAACCTTTATTTACCTTTAAAAAACACATCAAATTATAAAAATGTAGGATAATGTTATCTCCTGAGAATTTCCTGACCCCAGAGCTATACATGCCATACACACAGATTAATGAAAGTTAATGTTAAAGCAACGTGTTTGATGCTTTTGTACTTTTTGTCTTGTTATTGAAGTAAAGTGGCCATTGAGGCAATACCCTTTCTTCCATGCATTAAGAATATTGAGAATACTTCCAGAGCAGAAATGTAAGGCTTTTATTTCATCTTGCTTTCTGTTCGTTTCTGCAGAAACAAAATTCACTCATTTAGTGAAGGATTCAACATTAATTTGAATTCAGCTGTTTATTTTTTTTAAAAGTGAATTAATTCCACATATCAGGAACGTGTACGTTTTCTTTAAAAAGTAGCTCAAATATTGTTCATTCATTCATTTTCTTTCCAGCTCAGTCACTTTATTAATCCTGGGTCACCACAGCGGAATGAACCGCCAACATATCCATATCCATCATTTTGAATAGTTGAGTAGTAGATTTTAAGCTAATTGGGCACAACATATGGACATTTAACTATTAATTAAATCTAACGCAATCACTGGAATCAGTTTAATCACTCGCTGAATCAAATGTTAGTCCAGCTAATCTGCAATTGAAAGGGATTTATGTAGAGTGAATGAACAAATCTCCTACCAAAAAAAAACATTTTACCAAGAATTTACTCATATAACATATTGTATGGTTTGATTAGGCTTATATATCATTAGTAGGAGTTAGTAGAGTTGTTATCAATGCATTGCTTTTAATGATAGTTTACAGGCGTAATTTAGAGACATGAGACCAGATATATTTTTAACAACAAGAAAGCAGCTTGAAGAAACTTCACACCACTTATGTGTGACAAACAGCACTATCTGGAAAACATTATAATTTACACTAATTATACTAATTACTGTAACTGATATAACTTAATTAAGCTGTAATTATTAACAGAACTGTTTATCTCCAGACCTGGGAAAGATATGTAAATTACCATGGAGAATTATGCTGGGCTTTGTTCAAAAGTGTGTAATCTTTTATTGATTGATTGATTGATTGATTGATTGATTGATTGATTGATTGATTGATTTATTTATTTATTTATTTATTTATTTATTTATTTATTTATTTATTTATTTGTTTATTTGTTTATTTGTTTGTTTGTTTGTTTGTTTGTTTGTTTGTTTTTTGTTTGTTTGTTTGTTTGTTTGTTTATTCATTGATTCATTGATTCATTTATTCATTAATTCATTGATTCATTGATTCATGAATTCATCATCATCATCATCATCATCATCATAATCATTATTATTATTATTATTCATTCATTCATTCATTTTCTTTTCGGCTTAGTCCCTTTATTAATCCGGGGTCGCCACAGCGGAATCAACCGCCAACTTATCCAGCATTTGTTTTACGCAGCGGATGCCCTTCCAGCCACAACCCATCTCTGGGAAACACATCCACACATTGTCATTCACACACATACACTATGGACAATTTAGCTTACCCAATTCACCTGTACCGCATGTCTTTGGACTGTGGAGGAAACCGGAGCACCCGGAGGAAACCCACGCAACCACGGGGAGAACATGCAAACTCCACACAGAAATGCCAACTGGCCCAGCCGGGGATCGAACCAGCGACCTTCTTGCTGTGAGGCGAACGTGCTAACCACTCGGCCACCGTGGCGCCCATTATTATCATTATTATTATTATTATTATTATTATTTAATATTACATTTTATTTATTTATTATATTATTATTATTAAATATTACATTGTTATTATTGCTTAATAATATTTAACTTTTAATTATTTATTGTTTATTACTATATTATTTATTTATTTATTTGTTTATTTATTTATTTATTTATTTATTCATTCATTCATTCATTTATTCTTTCATTCTTTCATTTATTAATCTTTAACTAGTTTTTTTAGAGGAGTTATGTTGAAGTTGATATCCCAAACTATTCCAGTTGATAAAGTATTAAACCCTTATGAGTAGAATCTGTGCATGTTTTGACAAGGATGCCGTTTTTCCGGGTAAGAAACCTAGTAAACTATGTAAACAACAGGTCTCCGGAAGAAACGGTGAAGTAAACAAATAAAAACCTGTCCATAATTCAACAATATTGTCTTGTTGAACTAAATGTGTTTGAATGGATGTTGTTCTGAGGACCCTTACTTTGCAAAAAAAACCAACAACAACTAATGTACAGCAATGAATGCGTGTCTGTCTTGTTATTGTGATAATATTTACTTCATATCTAAAAAGTATATTCATATCTAATTTAGCAAATACATTCTTTATAAGCTTCCCATTGACAAACAACTAGCTGCAATGGCTGCTTGATGGTTGTAGCTTTAGACAGATTTATAGTTTGTCAAGATTACTCGTGTTCTTTTTAATGTAATCTATCTGTAAACACTGAAATGAAAAACATCACCCCAGTGTCAACGCTTCAAAGTGCATATCAAACCCAATTTCAGGAAATGAGGCTTTGTTACATCATACTAAATGCATATATTTATATTTTGATGAAAATAGAGATTGAGTTCTGTCATTTTTATCCTTTACTTGTTCTGTCATTTCAAATAGAAAATAGAGCCATTTTGTAGAGTCTTGAATATCAAATTGTTACTCAGTTTTCTCATTTATACTCATAGTTAGACTTTTAGCTTAATCAATTATTGAATCAATTCCTAATTAGCTGCTTATCGATATCTATTAAGGTAGTACTTAGGTTTAAGTTTTAGGTAGGATTAGGAATGAAGAATAAGATCATACATTATAACAGGGGTCTCAGACTCCCGGCCTGCAGGCTATTTGCGGCCTGTCCTCCTCCTCACTCTGGCCTGCAACTGACATCAAAAATTTAACAAGATTGGGCCCCCAAAACATATATTTTTGAGTCACTGTCATTGTTGTGTTGTCGCTTGACCGCTTGTTAAGTGTGATGTCACTCGAAGCGGTATGGGGAGACTCAACAAATTGCAATAATAAACGTTTACAATGCGTTGTATTACTTTCGAAAATCACGATCGCAATATATACCGATGGCCTGAAAGCATCGTTGTTTTTATAAATGGTTAAGATATTGGTGTTTGTGATGCAGCAAGTCTAGAGACTGATATAAAATTCACTTTAATGTGTGATATGACTAAAAGGTTGCCATAAAAGAATATTACTTTCGGTTTCTCTCAGGTGCGGTCGAGAGTAACACACATACAGATTATTTCTGGGGCTGATTTAAACGTTGAAATATGTCCATCAGGGCTCTATTTTTGTAACTATTCAAAGGTCATTTTATCATAATCAGTCTTATACTGCCTGTATGTTGTTGTACCAACAAATCTTCATCACTTACACATTATGCTGGTGTCGTAAATATGATCATGTTGCTAATGTTCAATTTAAATGGTCACATTTATATATCTTCCTCTTATGCATATTACGATTTGTATAAAAAAAATTTACATTAGTAAAATTGTACCGCTGGCTGAATTAAACGTTAAAGTAAATATGAATATATACATATTTTTCCCCTCGTTGTTGTAGTTTTAAAAAAAAAGAATGATATTGAGAAAAACAATTGCCAGTAAAGTCAACAAAGATACCCAAACTGTTTTCTGCTGTTTTATGCTATCAGTTCAACTTTTGGTTAATCAACAATTGATTGGGACATAATTATTTTACATTATATATACAGTATATTATTATGCCTTTTATTAAATTGTATTATTTTCATAGCAGTTTAAACTAGCCCTTCAATATGTACAGCAAGAAACAAAAAGAAGGAGCTTTGATACTCTGGGCAAGAATCAGGTTTCCACTTTTTTTTCTTGTGCTTGAATGTTAAAACGGCCCTCCTATGAATTGTCAGTCACTGATATGACCCCTCACCAATTTGAGATTGAGACCCCTGCTTTATAAGCACTAACAAACCGCCACTATCTTAAAAATATAAAAAGCCAGTTGTTAATAGTGAGAATTGCTACTTACGCTAAAGTGATTCATGTTTTATAAACAGGTGTTTGAATATAGTTTAAAACATTCCAGCGTTTACCACATCCACTGCCTCACTACAATCTCCGGGTTTCAGTTAATTCACTTTTTTTTTTATCCTTTACCTGTTTTGGTCATTTGACACAGTAAAAAAAAAAAAAAAAGATGAAGGGACTTGAATACCACGGAAGATACATTAACCGTGATGGACAGAAATGAGAAAATAAGACAGGCAGGCCCACCCCAGGAACATCCATTTAGTAGTGATAATCTCCATAAAAGGCTCTTTCTTCCAGCTAGACGCTTGACTGGGAGCTCGCTGTGCACTTTAAGCGTGGAGTGTGACATTGGCATCTAAAGAGGCGTCCCGGGCCCCCCCGAGGGACGTCTTCTCATTTGCATAAGCAACATCTTGATTTGCTGTAACACAAAATCGGGCTTCTGTTATGTTCAATTAACCCACCAGTTCAGGTCGTAATTAAAGGCTCACATCTCCCACTGACTCGGTTAATCACTCACCGAACTGAAAGTCATCTCTACGATCTACAACTGAAAACAATCCCAAAGCTAAAACCAAGTTTTAGTTTAAAAAAAAATGTGAGTAAAAGATTTTGTTTGTGCAGCTAAGTTGAATCAAACTATAATTCGATTATGTTGGGTAAAGCCCTGCTCTCACTGTCGGATTTCAGCCACGATTTCGTCTAATTTGGGAAATCCTAAAAGATACCTAAAATCCTGGGCTAAAATCTGTGATGTTTGATCGTTGGTTTGACATGTTCACAGACAGCCGCTTAATGCCTGTTGCAATCAGATTTTTCCTCAGATGAAGTTCTGGCAGAAGATTTTAGACCAGGGGTGACCAACCCTGCTCCTGGAGATCTACCGTCCTGCAAATTTCAGTTGCAACCCATATCAAACACACCTGCCTGTAAAGAACTCAGCAGGAAGGTAGATCTCCAGGAGAAGGGTTGAGCACCCTTGTTTTTGACACTCTCATGCAGAATGACAACAGCTGCAATGAACGTCAATTCTCCCCGTGAATGTGTGGGTTTCCTCCGGGTGCTCTGGTTTTACCCACAGTCCAAAGACATGCGGTATAAGTGAGTTGGGTAAGCTAAATTGCCCGTAGTGTATGAGTGTGTATGGATGTTTCCCAGAGATAGGTTGCAGCTGGAAGGGCATCCGCTGCGTAAACAAATGCTGGATAAGTTGGCGGTTCATTCCGCTGTGGCGACCCCAGGTTAATAAAGGGACTAAGCCGACAAGAAAATGAATACATTTTTGAATGAATGATTCACTGTCAGTAAGACTCACTCACTGAATCAGTGTGTTGTCCCACTTATTTAACTATAAATAAACAAATCCCAAAATTGTTTTCATTTTACAAGTAAAGTTTGGTAAAAGATTTATGTAACTGAAGCTGAAACTAATCATTAAGGTCAATTAGACTAAGTCAGTCACTCACTGAATTACTAATTTTGTTCAGCTCCCTTCTAAATGATAGAAAAAATTAATCTAAATGAACAAATCCAAAGACTAAAACAAAATTTGCATTTTAATAATGCCAGATTCAAATATTTGAAATGAAACAGAAATAAATTAAACTAATGTGCCATTATAATCAACTAGACTCGCTAAATCGTTTTGTGAATAGTTTTGTCCAGATCATTCACAAATGATTGAAAATAATCTAAATGAACAAATCCCAAAAGTAAAAAAATGTTTTTATTTTATAAACGCCAGTAAAAAGATTTAACTCAAATCAAATCAAATCAAACTGAAATAGATTGAACTAATGAATCATTATAGTCAATTAGACTCAGTTAATCACTCTCTGAACCAAAATCTCGGCCCACTTATTTCCAAATGAACAAAGAGATTATAAATAAACACATCCCAAAACTAAAATCATGTTCATTTTACAAACACCAGTGAAAGATTGGTTTATGTGACTAATTCAAGTCAAAGTGAAATGAATCATTTAAATCGATTAGATTTCTCTTAGTCATTCACTGAATCGATAGTTTTGTCCAGATCATTCACAAATGACTGAAAATAGTCTAGATGAGCAAATCCCAACAATATTTTATTTTATTATTTTATAAACACCAGTAAAAAGATTTAAGGAATTCAAATCAAACTGAAGTAGATTGAACTAATGAATCATTATAGTCAATTAGACTCAGTTAATCACTCTCTGAACCAAAATCTCGTCCCACATATGTCCAAATAAGAAAAGAAAACTATAAATAAACACATCCCAAAACTAAAATCATGTTCATTTTACAAACACCAGTGAAAGATTTGTTTATGCGACTAATTCAAGTCAGAGTGAAATGAATCATTTAAATCTATTGGATTTCACTTAGTCACTCACTGAATCAATAGTTTTGTCCAGATCATTCACAAATGATTGAAAAATATCTAAATGAACAAATCCCAAGACTAAGAAATAATTTCATTTTAAATGTGCCAGTAAAAATATTTAAGTAATTGAAATCAAACTAAAATAAATCAAATTAATGAATCATTATTGTCAGTTAGACTCAGTTAATCACTGACTGAATCAAAGTCTTATCCCACTTATATCCAAATTTAAAAATGGTTGACAGCATTAGCCCAAACTGATGATTTCTTCTTCAAGCACATACAATAAACTGATTTTTAATCACTGTTTACAGACATACTTTAAAAAGTGTGAGAAAAATTAATTAAAAATAAGGAAAAGTGAGAGAGAGTTCAAATATAAAGTGCAGTCTCATCATGTTTTCATCAGTTGTGACCTTGGCAATCATGGCTCCTGGGTTCAGGAGATCTTTGGAGAGGTGCCACCGTCTCCATAAGTTGAAAGTTAATAGGGAGAGCATCAGCTGTTCTGTTCCTCTGATGTTGCCCTTGCCAGCTGCCGTGCGCGAGGCACAAAGTCTTACAGCATGCCATCTTTACAAGACCACTCGCTTTAAAGGGATTATTTTATGAGGAATTATGCAACAATTATGGTAACTAGAGGGCCCTTTTATTCGGATGTTTTTTTGCTTACGGGCTTCAAACTCGCTAATGGTCACAAGTGGAAGCTTTTTGGCCGATTACTATGCTGCATGTTTTGCCTTTCACCCGCATGAGCCCATAAAAAGTGCTTGGCTGAAGTAGCTCAGTTATTGTAGACAGTGTTTTGCATTGGTAGCATGTGAGTGAAGGGTTTGTTCAAGAGATTAAGGATTGGAACACACAATGAAGACGATGAACAGGATAAAGCAGGCAATACTCTCAAAAACGATACTTTATGTTTAAAAAAGCAAGTTAACCCATTTTATTATAATCAACAAGTTGACTTAAAGTTAGAAAACCCACCTGTCAGCTTTAATTGTGGGGAAAACTGGATAATTTTGAGCTTTTGTCTGCTAATTTCATCTTTCGGGTTTAAAATAATTGCTGAGGCAGAATCAAAATCTGTGACGTAGCACGAATCTGCTAGTGGAATGATGATGCGTCAGTTTCTCATTATTATTCATTGAGTTTTCTTATCCTATGAGAAGACCCTGCTTCTTAATTATTCATGAGAACACTTGCTTTCCAAAGGCAAGGCAGATCTGCCAAGCTGTGAGACCCAATGACTGGGTAAGACCACGCACGCCACAGGTCGTATGTGTTTGTTTCCATGATCCATGGGGTTTGTTGCATGTTTTTCCTTGGGATGCTGTCGGGGCTGATATACCAAAGCTAACTTGCAGCAGGTGTTTTTGTCAGTTTTTATCAGTTGAGTTTGTTACCATTCAGACACATCGCCTATCTGTGCTGCTGTGATCGCACATGCTGAAACTGCTCCAGATTATCAGCAGGGTTAATAGTTGGAATAGATAGGGCAAGAGACCTGCTGCACTGCTGTCCACTGTGTCTGCATTCAGACCCGGGGATTGAGGAGGAGAGAAGTCTTCCTCATTTAGTGTTTTCATCAGGGGTGCCCAAACTTTTTTCTATTGAAGGGCCAAAAACCAAACTTGATTGAGTCTATAGTGGGCCGAAAGTAAATATTCTCGCCATGTGTAATTTCCTAATTTGTTTAATATTATTTTTTAAAATGACTAGAAAACATTGCTTTATATGAACTAATTCAGTATTTATTTATTTTATTTTATTTTTTTACATTTTATAATGAACTTCATACAGTAAAAACAAAACAATCTAATTTATAACAGAATTACACTAATTTTGCCTTGATTTGATCGCCGATGTCTTCTGCATAGTCCTCTATCCATCGAGTGACAGTATTAATATTTTACATAATCAGTTTTATTTACATTTCATTGAAATATTTAATTTCAGTTTGCTTTTTTTGTAGCTATAAAAGCAATAAAACAATAAAGGTTACCTCAAATTATAGATTACAATCTCTGTGTTAAAGGCATTCGCCCCAACCCTCTCCATCACTCTCCTCTCAGATGGGATGGTGGGCCAAACAAAAGGTTACAGTGGGCCAATTTTGGGCATCTCTGGTTTACATAAACAGGATCATCTTTATAATGATATAACTAATTGTGGCTATGTGTATATGAAATTACGAATACCGGATGTAGCAGGACATTAAGTTACTGTTTATTTCTTTGCATTTTGACTTTGTAAACTATAAAATCATGCGTCTCCTCTCGGTTTGTGTCTCATTTTGTGAGCCAACTGACAACAGTTGTTCACTCCACTCTTTTTCCCCTGCTCTGCCCGCCACACCCACTCCTCCCTCTGCCCGCAGAGCTCCACGCCCATCTCAGAGCATTTTTTTGTAAAAATTCTGAGGTAGACTTGAACTGAAAGGGGGGGTTCATGGCCCTTTAAGTTGACATATATGCTGGTCTGTAAGCTGGTCTAAAGTCCAGCGCAGAGCATGTTAGTTATGCGGCTATGCAGGACCAAAACACGTACACATTGCTTATTGCACACAGGTTGTATAGCACACCAACTCATTAAGAGAATAAACACAACCCTGTTAGGTTATGTAATAGGATTGATTTGTGTTTTATTAGTCCTGAACATGAGCCATTCTGAATGAGGACTGGATTTGAAAATAGCCCTTTATATAATTTTATTTTATTTTATTTTATTTTATTGTATAATTTTTTTTTGCAGATTTGATATTATGTCGTCTTAACTAAGTCCTGAGTCTACTTTGTATCTTACTTTTTTGTATTAATTGATATTCTTTGTAGAGTAATTTTATTTTATTATTGATTTTTGTTTTGTTTTGTTTTGTTTTGTTTTGTTTTGGTTTGTTTTGTTTTGTTATATTTTTTATTTTCTTTTATCATCCAACTGAACAAGATTGTAGGTGTGTGGAAACAAAAATCTTTAACTTTCAGATGTCTTGCTTACTTCCTATGTTGGATTAATTGGCATTTTAAAGAGTTATTTTATTTTATTTTATTTTATCGTCTAATTGAGCAAAATTGTAGGTCTTTAGTGGGGGAAAAAGTTTAACTATCAGCTGTCTTGCTACCTTCTGGAAATTAGAGGAAAAGCTGAAGATAATTTGTTTTGTCAAGAAAACGAGTCTGAGAAATAACACAGCATGGTCTCTTGCCGACTCCTGAATGTTTGTAAAGGGTCATTATTTCCTCAAGTCCATTGGGTGCCACTATGAACTTCAGTTCTCTGTGCTGTTCTAGCATGCCATCCTCGTCTCGCAGATTAATCAGTGCTGCATGTTTGCATACACAAGATTTCCCTCCATACTGAAAATCAATGGGCATGTAGAGCTGAAGCACTGTGCATTCATTTAGCTCAGCTTCAGTATAATCTCCAACTTTATTTCACTCAGGTTTCCGAGTGTCTATTATATATGTTTGTTTTTAACAGCAGCAACACCAGTAGTTTATGTGACCATACATTATATCAGATTTCCCAACCCACACGCCAACAGTACACATTTTCAACCTTGTCCTAATCAAACACACCTCATCAGAACATTCGAAGAGGCTCCGAAACCTAAAATGAATGGGTCAGATAAGGTAGACATCATGCACAGCGTCTAAACACTCGACAGCTTTGTTTAGATTGTAGTAACTATAACTTTGACTTTTTATTCAGTTTGTGGTCTTATTTTATCTGTAACACTGTAAGCTATGACATTGGCTTACTTTTTACTACAAAGACGCCGTTTTCACGTGTAAGTACCACGCTAAACAACAGGTCTCCGGTAGAAACGGTGACATAAACAAACGAATAATCATCCATAATCCATACTATTGTGTCCGTGGACTAAATGTGTTCGATGGGATGTTTTCTGTGGACTCTTACCTTTTGAAATAAACCCTGATCTACTGCAGTGAATGCGTGTGTGTGTTGATTTTCTATAATATTCACTCCATATCTATTAAGCATTTTCTGTAAAACTTACACAAATTTAGCAAATACATCCTTTACAAGCCTCACATTGAAAAGCAACTAGCTGCAATGGGTGCTTGAGGCTTGTAGCTTTAGATTGATGTATAGTTTGTGCAGTTTACTTCTTTCTTTGTGGTGTAATCTATTTGTAAACACTGACATGTGGGAAAAATAGCGCCTCAGTGCGACCACGTCGGGGCGCTGGCTAAAGGGTTAAATGTGTACTGCATACATGTCAACCCTTCTGTTTTTTTCTGGGATTCTCCCGTATTTTACAGTTCCATCCCGCTATCATCCCGTAAAGCCATTTTCCCGTATTTCTCCCATTTTTTTTAGTATTTCTCTAAAGGGTGGCAATAAACATTAAAGAGCCGATCCTCCCTATGCGCAACCCATACCGCCAAACCACCAGGGGTCACCCCTTGCTCTTAAATGTGAGTCAGTTCTGTGCTTTCATTTTATTTAGGCTTGAAACACTTTGAAATAAATATAAAAACAGCAGGATTCCCTTTCCTTTTCATTACAGGTGCCGTCGCTCCTCCTATGCAATCCTCAAAACAGTCATAAAGCGGTTTGGACTGTCAGCTGACGCGCTCCATAGTGATAAATAGACACTGTTTCCCAAACTGATTCTGTACATGCGATTTGAAGCGTAGCGAAAATCTGGGTTTCGGTGCCTGTTTGAACAGAGAAATACACATAATAAGAATAACATCTAAAGATGTCGATCTTAATGTTTTTTTTTTTTTTTACTAATTTTGTCCTAAATGAGCATAAAACGTTAGGAAATCTAAACGAAAGGCAATCGAATGCTGTCATTATAATGTTAGATATGTGCATTTTTAAAGTGACACCTCTGTTATTTAATGTAATCAAAAAAAAAAAATCTAAATAGATGATTTATTCGTTGCTCTTTATTCAGAATGTAACTTAATAACTTGATTCTATTTCTTTATAATAGCTTATTTTAATAAGCTAAACTGTTTGCTAATGTATACTAATTATTTTTTCTTTTGTAAATAATAATATTAAACAGTATTGACCGTTTAACTGTTTATTTACAATCAAACAGCTCCAGAAGAACATATTCAATAAGGGGATTTTGGGGTCTCTTATTTTCACATCCCAATGTTGACAGGTATGGTGTACTGTTGGTGTGCCTCCAGGAACAGGGTTGGGAAACTGCATTAGAATACACCATGATCTTGTGTTTACTCTTGATTATTCACACCTGTGTTTATTTTTACCCTTTCTTTTTAGCCAATGGTTTCTGGAAATACATGCCCCACATTTTTGCAAAACTATGCATACAGTTTACTGCAGTTTCGTAGTTTAAATAACCACTGCACTCTACAGATTTTCTGCAACGTTTTTGTTTGCTAATTACAGACAAATTGGCAACAGATCATACAGCCTTTTTAATACAGCAAAAGAGGCACTTCAGAGTGCAAAAGACGAAGGATCAATGAAATGAGAGAAACTCTGACATAACAACAACAAAACTGAAATAATTGAATAAAAAAGTACACTGTAAAAAATGCTGGGTGCTACAGAATTCCTTCATGTTGTCCCAGGACAAATCGACTAAGAACTTTAGGTGGACTGAACATAAAACAATTAAGTTGTCCCTCCAAAAAAAGTTGCTTCATCTCCTTTATAATAAGTAGTTAAAACAAGTGGGCAGCATGGTGGCGCAGTGTGTAGCACAATCATAGCAAGAAGGGCGCTGGTTCAAGCCCTGACTGGATCAGTTGGCATTTTTGTTTGGAGTTTGCATGTTCTCCCCGTGTTTGCGTGGGTTTCCTCCAGGTGCTCCAGTTTACCACACAGTCCAAAGACATGAGTTACAGATGAATTGGGTAAGCTAAATTGGCCATAGTATGTGAATGCAGGAGTATATGTGTGACCCTCAGTGATGGGTTGTAGCTGGAAGGGCATCCGCTGCATAAAACATGTGCTGGATAGGTTGGCGGTTCATTCCGCTGTGGCGACCCCAGATTAATAAAGGGACTAAGCCGAAAAGAAAATGAATGAATGAATGAGTTTGAACATTTTTGGGGAGGGGGTAGGACCACAAACTCTCAATCATTCAGACCCAAATGACACTGTTCAGGTGTTAATTTTATCTCAGATCTATGTTTATAGTCATTTATGCATTTTCCTTCAGCCGAGTCCCTTAGGCCCTGTTTACACTGCCAGGTCTTGATGTCCAATTCCGAACTGTTGCATATATCTGATTTTTTATTATTTTTTTGCTTGTCCGTTTACACGTTCTTTTATTAGTGACCCATTATCAAATTCATGTGTTTACACTTGCTATACATTTTACGACGTGGTGCATGCGTAAAGGCGGCTTCTAGCATCTGCGCCACACTATCCACGATGGAAGAGATCGTCTTGCTTTTGGCTCTGCGAAGTTCTGCCAACTTTAAAATGATTTTGAGGTGGGGGAGGAGGAAAAGGGCCGTCATCGCAGCTTGCGCCTATGGTTTATATATGGTGTCCTCCACTGACTCATCTCCCCACAGGGCAAGAAGGCAGGTAACTTCTGCCGTCAACCACTAACCACCTTTCACATCCATGTTTCCTCTGTTGTTGTTGTTGTTTACTGTGTTGGTGTCTCCACACACGCTCTTCCTTCTACGCCATTAAACCGCGGAGAGATACCACACTGTTGCAAGTTTAATGATGTACAAAACTTGCCTCATGAAATACGTTCTGCCTGTTGACACGACAGTCACATGTCACATATCCGATTTATATCTGATTTATTTCCACAAATGAAGGAGGTCTGATCTCTGAATATCCGAATGCATGCGTTTTGTGTTTACACGATCATAGAACAGATCCGATCTGTGTCACATATCAGCAGAAAATTAAGAATTGGGTCACATTTTACTGGCAGTGTAAACGTGGCCTTATTTATCAGGGATGGCCACAGCGGAATGAACCGCCAACTATTCAAGCATGCGTTTTTTTTGCAGCGGATGCCCTTCCAGCAACAACCCAGTACTGGGAAACACCCATACACTCTCACATTAACTTATTGCACATCACTAGGGACAGAATCTGCAGGCATTTTTTGCTATTTCTGCAGAGTATTTCGTTAAAAATCTGCAGATTTATGCAGAGTGATTTTAGGAGTATCATAACAAAAAATTTTACTTATGAAATAAAAAGTAATACCTTTTTAACTTTTATTTAATGTTTACAATGCGAATCCAAATAGATCCACTTTATTTGGTAAACAAAGCAAGTCTCTAAAATCTCTACTAAAAGACAGAAAAAATGACTTTACAAACTGTATTGTAAATAAATCATATAAATATTTTCATATTGGTCAATATTATTACTGATATTAATAAAAAAAATGAATAAATATAAATGTACACACATTTACACCAGTAAATAAACAGAGTCAATAATGGGCTAAAAATCTGCAGAAATCTGTGAAATTCTGCACGCGCAGATTCCGTGTGGGCTTACACATCACACTCTAATTTCTGTGACTTATAGCACATTTATGTGACTTATAAGCAGGGCCAGACGGAGTCTGCGGACATTTTGTGCTATTTCTGCGGAGTATTTTGTTAAAAATCTGCGGATTCATGCGGAATGATTTTAGGAGTATCATAACTAAAAAATTAAAGTATGAAATAAAAAGTAATACCTTTTTAACTTTTATTTAATGTTTACAATGCAAATCCAATTAGATCTACTTTATTTGGTAAACAAAGCAAATCTCTCGTATAAAATCTCTTCTAAAAGACAGAAAATAGTACTTTACAAACTGTATTGTAAAAAAAACATATGAATATTTTCATATTTATCAATATTTTTACTGAAATTAATTTGAAAACTGAATAAATATAAATTTACACACATTTAAACCAGTAAATAAACAGAATTAATGATGGGCTAATACTCTGTGGAATTCTGCGCGCGCAGATTCCGTGTGGCCCTACTTATAACACTCGACCGAGGCTTTGGAGTGAGTTTTGAGTCAAACCGTCTTTGTATGTGATATCTGCACGTGATTCATGATTTTTATGATCACATTTAAAAAAAAATTTGAATATGTGTTTATACAGAAACCAAGGGAATAAATCCTGAGTTGACCGTAAATGTGTGTTTTATGAGATTGAAAAGTAGCGTTCTCAAAAATGTCAAATGGCGTTCAAATCTCTGCAATGTTTAATTCATGAACATTATTATGTATCTGCGAGTTAGTGTGTACATGTAATTATCCGGCCACTCTTTTAATACAGATTTATAAAATCGTGAAGGCTGGAGCTGAGCGCAGGAGATGAGCACTGACCCAGAGAGCAGTGTTTTCCTCTGCATGCATTTTAAACCAAGCTCTAAAAGGACAAACTGTCTAAATTCCTTGATCTTTCAAGAAACATTTGCAACGTCTAGATGCGTTTGGTAATTGTCGTGCAAAAGTCTAAGTTTCACCCATGCAATGTTTTATTCATCACAGCAGCATGTGTGGCTTGGAATATATTTAGCAATTCAGATCCTCTGAGAGAGAGAGAGAGGGAGAGAGAGAGAGAGAGAGAAATTTTTTGATTTTACAATTACTTTTTATAAACAACCAATTATTTAACAATTTATTTCGATATTATACCAAATCATTTGGAACTCTTAGTTAAGAACAAAGCACAACCCAGCATCACAACACCATTCAGTTCCAAAAACATTAATTAATTCCATCATTTTATAATAATTAATATCAACAATAACTCTTGATCTAGCCAATATGTTTTCCATTCCATACCGATACAATATGTTTTCCATTCCTCTGTTCTATTTAATTTTTCCTATAATAATATCACTGTAAAATATATGGTAAAATACATTGTAAAATTTTCCAGTTTCCAGTAAAAATGTAAATTTACAAGCATACTGTAAGTTAATAATTACAATTTACTGTAAAATTTACAGTTACTTACTGGAAATGTTGATTGCTGGCAAAATGGTCAAATTTACAAGCACTCTGTAAGTTAATAATTACAATTTACTGTAAAATCTACAGCAAGTTACTGGCAATTTTGGTTGTCAGTAAGACTGTAAATTTACGAGCACACTGTAAATTTATAATTACAATTTACAGTAAAATCTACAGTAACCTACTAGCAATTTTGGTTGCCGGTAAAGCTGACAAACGTGCAAGCGCAGTGTAAATTAATAGCTACAATGTACTATAACATTTACAGTAAGTTACTGGCAATTTTGGTTTCCAGTAAAACTGTAAATTTACAAGCATACTGTAAATTAATATATACAATTTATTGTCAAATTTACAGCAACCTACTGGCAATTTTGGTTGCCGTTAAAGCTGTAAATGTACAAGTGCACTAAATTATTAGTTACAATGTACTGTAACATTTACAGTAACCTACTGGCAATTTTGGTTGCTGGTAAAGCTGACAAACGTGCAAGCGTAGTGTAGAATAATAGTTACAATATACTATAACATTTACAGTAAGTTACTGGCAATTTTAGTTTCCAATAAAACTGTAAATGTACAAGCATACTGTAAATTAACAATTACAATTTACTGTCAAATTTACAGTAACAATATTGATTGCCAGTAAAATTTACAAGCACACTGTAAATTAATAATTACAATTCACTGCAAAAAATACTGTAACTTACTGGTAATCTGGTTTCCAGTAAAACTGTAAATTTACTAGTTCACTAAATTAATAGTTACAATGTGCTGTAACATTTACAGTAACTTACTGACAATTTTGGTTGCCAGTAAAGCTGACAAACGTGCAAGTACACTCTAAATTATTAGTTATAATGTACTGTAACATTTACAGTAAGTTAGCCGCAATTTTGTTTTCGAGTAAAACTGTGAATTTGCAACCATACTGCAAATTAACAATTACAATTTACTGTCAAATTTACAGTAACTTACCGGTAGTCTGTTTGCCAGTAAAACTCTAAATTTACAAGCGCACTGTAAATTAATTATTACAATTTACTGTAAAATCTATAGTAAGTTACCAGCTATTTTGGTTGCCAGTAAGAATGTGCATTTACAAGCACACTACAAATTAATAATTACATTTACAATTTACAATTACATTTACTGTAATATTTCATACACATCTAAAATCATTTGGCAATACTGTACAAAATGCCATGCCAGTAAAGCAACTTGAGAGGCTTATTAAAAAGCACCACCGAATTACTGATACCTGAAGCTCTGGCCTTTTGCTCTCCTCATAAGCAGCTTCCTCTCCTCGGACCAAGACTGATATTAGAGAGTCAACAGAAAGGCCATCTCTGGTGTAACCTCTACAATAACTGCCAGCCTCATTTCCATCTGTGTTTTAAAACAAGCCTAGTCAGCCTTGTTTGTGGCTTGCGAACAACTCCGCTTTTACCACTTGTGAGGGATACAAAAACACATTAAAGCTTTATTAAGTGGCACTATATTGTTGTGTCATCGCTTTGTATGCCTCTTTCTTGTAAATTGGATGAAAGAGTTAGTTTTATTTAGATCATAAAATCATTTTGCTGACTTACGGTACTCCATAAAAGTCTTTTTTTATTATTCAGTTATGAATAATATTTACATTTGAACTTTTAGTTAAAGAGGTGGCTCAGTGGTTAGCGCTGTCGCCTCACAGCAAGAAGGTCACTGGTTCAAGTCCCAGCTGGGCCAGTTGGCATTTGTATTTTGCACGTTCTCCCCTTGTTCTTAGGGGTTTCCTCCGGGTACCTCCTACTAAATTGGCAGTAGTGTATGTGTGTGAATGTAGGAGTGTATGGGTGTTTCCCAGTACTTAGTTGCTGCTGGAAGGGCATTCACTGCATAAACATGGAATAGTTGGCGGTTCATTCCACTGTGGTGACCCCTGATCAATAAGAAACTGAGCTTGTTACGTTTATGATGTTATACAGTTTGGGGACTGTTGTTTCGCTTTTGCTGGTTTCGTTTTGCGTTTATAGGATCTGCCGGTTGGCTGTGTTGGATGTCAATCATTCGGGACACGGACTGACATGCGATGACGCAATTGAGAAGAGCTCCAATCATTGCGAAAAAGGAGAATGAATGAATGAATTTTAGTTAAAGGGATAGTTCACACAAAATTGAAACATTCTCTTGTCATTTACTCGCTCTTTAATCATTTTAAACCTTCACTGTTAATAAATGTTCCACACAATTCCTTCATGTTGTCCCAATAAAAATGGAATAAGTTATTTTAATTATGTGAGCAAAATTTCTGTAAGTGGTTTGAAGATAAAATAATTAAGTTGTCCCCCTAAAAACTCAAGAGTTGTATTGATTCAGCTCATTTTGAACAACCATCCAACATCATTTTTTGTTCACAAGAAGATTCATTCGTTCATTCATTTTCTTTTCGGCTTAGTCCCTTTATATTAATCCGGGGTTGCCACAGCAGAATGAACCGCCAACTCATCCAGCATTTGTTTTACGCAGCGGATGCCCATCCAGCTGCAACCCATCTCTGGGAAACATCCATGCCCACTCATTCGCACTCACACACTACGGACAATTTAGCCTACCCAATTGACGGCTGCTAACTGACATAGCGGAGGCTTGAACCAGCGACCTTCGTGCTGTGAGGCGAATGTGCTACTCACTATGCCACCGTGGCGCCCCTTCACAAGAAGATATTTGGAAAAAAGCTGGAAACCTGTAACTATTGACTTCCATTTGTTTTTCCTATCCTCAAAAAAATATATATTTCTTTTTGGTTGTTCAAACGACTTATTTTTTAAATTAGCTGCTGATACAACATAATTCTTGAGATTTCATTGGGTCAATTTAATTTCCTTATGTTCAGTCATATAAATTTGTTAAAGGTGTTAAGTTAACTTAATCGATTTGTGTTACTGTAGGTCAACATGAATGTATTGTGTGGAACCCATTTTTTTAAAGTGTATATGGAAGTCAGTGGTTACAGATTTTCATCTTTCTTCAAAAAATCTTCCTTTGTGTTCTGCAGAAGAAGAAAAAAGAAAGAAAATAGTGATAAATTTTTAGGGGGACCCGTTTTTCCCTTCCACACCCAAATTATATTCAGAGTTTCTGAAAAATGATTGTTTGTATGAAATGAAATGATTGTTGGTATAATTTTGATCCCAAACTCAAAGTCCCAAACATTAATATTGTAACATTTTGACTTTAATTTTGAGGGTTTTATGTAAAAATTGCACCATGTTTATAATTTTGCCTTTATTTTCTTCATCACTCCACATAATATCCGATTCTGAGATTGTTCATCTGCTATACATTCAAGAACTTTAAGATCTGTATATTCTGCATATGAAACTGTTTCAGCAATGAATTAGTACATCGATACAGTTTTCTTTTATACAAAAAAAAAATGCACTTACAGTAGCATTACTGGAGATTTAATGTCAGTATTAAAAGTAACAGTAACAGATTTTGAAATCTTGTACATCCTAATGGGCTTACGTATTCGAAAAAAATCTTATCTAAAGCTTGCAATGTTACAAAAGACTAAGTGTACATAAGTGTAATTCCCATTTTCTTTTTACATACAATCTATAAAAATATTGGCAAACATGTCAATAAATCTGAATAAGAACATTGGAAATGTGGCTTAAGACTGTCTGGAGTGAAGAGATGCCATGCTGCTTCTTAGTGTAGTGGATTTTTTTCAAATTACAACATGCCAAGCCTTTCTTCCGTTTGATTGGGTGACAATCGTCCACTCTCATGGTCTGCAGGCTTTAAATTAAATTAAATTAAATGCTCAACAACCACAAAAAACATGGGCTGACGTGTATGGTTCATTGTAATAGACACAGGGTTCGAAGGGGTTAAAGTGATTAAAGCCATCTAATCAAATTTAAAATAATCATTTAATTTCATTCCTTCGGCTTAGTCCCTTTATTCATCAGGAGTTGCCACAGCGGAATGAACCACCAACTATTCCAGCATATGTTTTACACAGCGGATGCTTTTCCAGCTGCAACCTAGCACTGGGAAACACCAATAGTCTCTGACATGCACATTTTCTTGATGTATTGCAGTATAATATTACAGTATGTTTCTGGAGAGCATTTATAACAGTTAAAACCTTCGTAGTTCAGAACGCAAATATTATTAATATTTAACTATACGAATGTACACAATGTAATTATTTACACTAGCGTGATATTAGCATTGAGTGTAAACAGCTTGGGGTCCAACATCTGATTAAACATACTTTTATAGTTTGTATGTTTAATAATAAATGAAGAACGGCGATGGAGCGGGCAGCATAACAAATCACTATCTTGCTATTTAAAGAGATGTTTCACCCCCCAAAAATACATATTTCCTCACACTCAAATGCACCTCATTCTTCTGTTGAACGCAAAAGAAGATATTTTGAAGAATGTTTGGTACCTGCAGCCATTGACATCAATGTTAGGTTAAAAAAAAAAGCTGTACTATGGAAATCAATGGCTGCAGCTCTCCAACATTCTTCAAAATATCTTCTTTAACGTTCAATGGAAGAAAGAGACTCAAACAGGTTTGGAACAAGTCAAGGGTGAGGAAATGGTGACAGATTTTCCTTTTCGAGAGAACTGTCTCTTTAAGTCTAGTGAACACACATGTCATTTTCCGTCTCCATAATGATTAGTCACATGGCATTTACAGCTCAATTGATTGGTAGATTTCAAATGTCATGCATACAAAGGTCAGAGCATCTTTTCTCATTTAATTTCGAACCATGTACACATTTATATTAAGGGTATTCAGCAAAAGCAATGGGTCTCATTTACTAATAATTGCGCAGATTATTCAAACTTCTCTCACACACACACACACATACAATGCTCCTAATTCATGAGAGCACATGTTATG
Source organism: Danio albolineatus (assembly GCA_903798035.1). Lineage (NCBI taxonomy): Eukaryota > Metazoa > Chordata > Actinopteri > Cypriniformes > Danionidae > Danio > Danio albolineatus. Next base: position 1,141,517 of record CAIGQQ010004000.1, read on the forward strand.
AATTTGTTCTTCAACTTGTTCTAACGTTAATGAGTTTGAAGTATTTAAAATGAGTGCATTAGGTTGGTCATTTGCATAATACACGCCCACATCATCTCCATACTAGGGCTTTCCAGCTTTTTCTTGCCAAACATATTCTGTTCTCTCCAGAAATGCTCTGATGCAGACACACACACACACACACACACACATGCACACACAAAATTGTATATACACATGCTTTTTTAAACCTTTTGCAATGGTAAAAAATATTTATTTAATTAAAAGTAGATGTGGACAGGACTCGAGTTTGCATGTTCTCCCCATGTTCGTGTGGGTTTCCTCCGGGTGCTCCGGTTTCCCCCACAAGTCCAAAGACATGCGCTATAGGTAAAGTGGGTAGGGTAAATTGTCCGTAGTGTGTGTGTGAATGAGTGTGTATGGATGTTTCCTAGTGTTGGGTTGCAGCTAGAAGGGCATCCGCTGCGTAAAACATATGCTGGATAAGTTGGCGGTTCATTCCGCTGTGGCGACCCCTGATTAATAAAGGGACTAAGCTGAAAAGAATATGAGTGAATGAATCAACAGGACTTCAAGTTTACTTAGTCCAGACTATGTAAAGCCGATTTTTAAAAATGTAGTCATGTACTCTTCATATTAATACATAGCAAATAGGATTTTTGTAATTCACTAATTATTTATTTATTTATTTTTTGTATAAATTATAAGCTTCGTTTAACAACGTGTAAAAATTTTCCATCACTTCTTGACATATTGTAGTTTCTGCCATCTCAACTATTTGAAATCTATTAAAGGGAAAATACATTTACAAAGTTACAAAACATTTATATACATAGGTAATGTACAGAAGTGAATAAAAAAAATAAAATCTGAAAATCAATTATGTACCAAATGTGCCATAATTCAGTGTAGCATACAGTTACAGATCATTCTCCTGATCATTAGAGCACTAGAGCATTAGAAAAATTTTCCCCCCAATTTATTTTTAATGGAAAGCAGATTTTTTTCAACACATTTCTAATCATAATAGTTTTAATAACTCATTTCTAATCGCTGATTTCTTTTATCTTTGTCAAGATGATAAATAATATTTTATTAGATATTTTTTAACATATTAGTATTCAGCTTAAATTGACATGTAAAGGCCTAACTAGGTTAATTAGGTTAACTAGACAGGTTAGGGTAATTAGGCAAGTTATAGTATAACAGTGGTTTGTTCTGTAGACTATCGGATAAAAATCTAGCTTAAAGGGGCTAATAATTTTGGCCATTCAATGTTTTTTGTTTTTGTTTTTTTAATTAAAAAGAAATACTGCTTTTATTCTAGCCAAAATAAAACAAATAATACTTTGTGCAGAAGATTTTTTTTTAATCAGACGTACTGTGAAAAATTTCTCGCTCTGTTAAACATAATTTGGGAAATATTTAATAAAGAAAAAAAAAACTCAAAGGGGGGCTAATAATTCTGATTCATTGTAAATGAGCCTTTTTTCTCAGACCCCTGTGTTTATTTTTAGTTATTTAATTTTAAAGACTATTAAAAGAGTGTATTCTTTAACCAAAACTTGAAATTACAGAACCCACAGACAGGAGCCTGATAAAAATGCTCATTTTTGAAGGTGATATGTGATATGCCCACAACTTCATGCATTGGGTTAAATGAGGCTGTTCAGTCTCCGTGTTCAGTCCGTTACAATCATGGTTGAAACCCAGACAGGCGTAATACAGATAGTGGATCAAAGCGCATCAAATGATCAGTAATTTAAAGCGGGAAAAATAAAAATATAATAAATATATGTGCTTTTATATTAGACACATGTGATGCTTGTTTTTGCAGCAGCTCCACGTCCACAACTTCACGCATTGGGTTAAATTAGGCTTTACAGTCTCCTTTACTTTCACTGTATCTGTACGGCTGAGAGAACGGAACCAACCCCGTGACGTCAGACACAATGACATTCCAAGATGGCGGCGCCCTAGGTCTAAAATCTAGAGTTAAACATGCTGTTTTCTTCTAAATGGTTACATTAATCGAGATTTTAAAATATATTTTCATTATAGTGGAATCCAATGTACAAAATAATATAAACTTGACTGAGTGCTTCATTTCCTCTTTAACTCTTCTGAATTATCTCTCTCTCTCCATATATGTATATATTGTTATGAAGATAAGTCATTTTAAACAACACTATGTGTAATATTCACAGTATGTCTTATTATATTGTTTTATCTTCTGAAGAAAGTCTTAATTCTGCCATACAATTAATTCTGAATTACAATTACTTTATTTAATGAATCCTTTAATGAATTTTAGGGTCAAAATTGTTATCCCCCTTGTGATTTATTTATCTTTTTTTCCGTTTGACCACAGAATAAACTGCTGTTCAGAATAAATTATGACTTGTTTAATTACCTAACTAGCCTGATTAAGCGAATGGTACTTTAAGCTGAATATCTTGCAAAAAAGGCTCATAAAATTTTATGTACTCTCATGATGAGAAAGGCAAAATTAATTAGTATTTAGAAACGAGCTATTAATACTATAATACTTAAAAATGAACTTGATAAATATTTGAAGAATAATAAAAGAAAATTAACATGAGGGCTAAAAGTTTTGCACACAATATATGTTTGTGTAAAAAATATCTAAAAATCAACATGATGATTCTGACTTATTCATCAGATGTAGCTTTAAAAGAAGCAGCGATCACACTAAATATAACTTTTAAACCATTAAATCTGTCAAATAGTTGCCGGATTTTGACAAGGGTAAAGCCTGACAATGACATTCATATTTTTGGATTGTTATTCTTCAATAAATCAAACGCATCTTGTTCTAAAAATGCCTGGCAGCAACTTTTGTTATATAAACTATTGTTACCGAGTGACATTTTTTGGTGGGTGTCTTGTAAAACAGGATAAAAAATAGCACCAAACAGCTGTCAATGAGAGCAATGCGGATGCTAACGGATGTGTCTCTCCCTCTAAACCGCCTTGTTTTTCCGTTTATTTATTTCTTTATTTCTTCCACCAGGCAGATTTATAGTACGTGTAGCTGCTCATCCGACTTCACCTCTCCGTCAGCCCGAGTTTCACAGTCTCTCTCTTCATTTCTCTTTTTGTCTCCACCTTTTCCTCCATTCTGTTTGTGCTGATTTCAGCGTAAAGTAGCAGCATTAAAGTGCTCCGTCTCCATTGGTAAAGCCTCTGGCAAGCTTCCTGGGCCTATTTTCCCTGACACAGACCCCTAAAAAGGCTCCTTTTATAGAGAGGCAGACAGGACTGGCAGGAGGTTGGGGGTTTTGTACTAGAAAGAGAGAAAGAGAAAGAAACAGAGAGAATTAGAGACTGGATAGATGAATATGGGAGATGGCGTTCCTAAAATTGCATGTCAAACGAAATGTAATCAAATCAAGGTGAATGTTATTAATGATGATGTGTTTTGTGTGCATGACAATGTTAGTTAGACAAATGGGCAGTTGTTTTGTTCAGGTTGCGATTTAGGCTGACACTAATACCTGATTTGGGTCAGTTTTTAAACAACACTCCTCTTTTTTAAAATTTTGGAAATAGTGTCATTTTACAGCTCTCCTATAGTTGGACAGTTGAGTTTGACCATTTTGAATTCATTCAGACCATCACCAGGTCTGGCGGGACCACTTTTAGCTTAGCTTAGCATAAATCATTGAATCGGATTAGACCATTAGCATTTAAATAGTTTTGATATTTAAATAAAGTATTTTTTTAAGTATTTAAATAAAGTAAAGATAAAGTATTTAAACTCTTCTGTAGTTACTTTGTCTACCAATAACTACGGAAAATGAAAGTTGATATGATTCTAAGCAGATATGGCTGGGAACTATACTCTTATTCTGGAGTAATAATCAAGGAACTTTGCTGGTGTTATGATATAGTGAAGCGCTTATAAACAATCCCCAGATAGGTAACTAAGTAACACTGCTGCGTAATGTCATTGTGCCTGCTGCAGCCATGGTACGGCAGCATAGTTCGTTAATTATTACACTGGTAGGATTGTATTGTTCCTATCCAGATTGGCCAAGTAGACACTTTTCATTTTTTTGGTCAGTTTTAGTACACAGTGGAACTATCGAGGTGTCTATCGAGGTGTATTTTTATTTTATTTTTTGAATGTGATGCTAATGGTCTAATCCGATTCAGTGATTTATGCTAAGCTAAGCTAAAAGTTCTCCTGCCAGACACAGATAATGGCTGAATGAATTCAGAAATAGTACAACTCGACTTAGCCTTGTGAGAATCTGTAGGCATTAATTACTTTGTGAACATATTTTAATGAATAATTTTTTTAGAAATCCTGCTGACTAGACAGTTTTGGTAATCTTTGGTTGTCATTGAAATATTTTACAGTACATTCCAATGAGAACCTATATAATTACATTATTTTGTTTTCCAATTTGTTTCTCAATACTTATAGGTTAAATTCCAAATGTCATAGGCAGAGATGATGTCATCATAATATTAGCACTTTCAGTGGTCGTGTTCATAACTTCTTAAAAAAATGATGCAGCAAAGATCATATTCCCATATAATAATATAATTTCTTCAATATTTTGGCTGTTTTGGTTTGCTAAATTCAGCATAAACATAAATATAACACCAAATGTATAATAATAATAATAATAATAATAATAATAATAATAATAATAATAATAATAATAATAAATAATGATAATAATAATAATAATAATAAATTTATAATTATTAATAATAAAAATAATAATAATAATAATTATTATTATTATTATTATTAATATTATTATTTGTATTATTATTGTTATTATTATTATTATTATTATTATTATTATTATTACTATTACTATTATTTTTTTGTTGTTGATGTTAGTAGTAAAATAATAATAATAATAATAATAATAATAATAATAATAATATGAATGACAATATGAATATTAATATAAAATAATTAATAATAATGATAATAATGATAATAATAATAATAATAACAATAATAATACAAATAATAATAATAATAATAATAATGATAATAATAATAATAATAATAATAATAATATAAAAATAATACTACTAGTACTACTACTACTACTACTACTAATAATAATTATAATAACATAAAATAATTAATAATAATAATAATAATAATAATTCCAATTATATATTATTTATTTATTTATTTATTTATTTTGCAAGTAAACAATTTCTGAAAGTGAAAGTGTAAACCGTTTTAAAGTAAGTCTTATACTAGATATTTTCGGTGCTTTTCCTTCTCGAAGCGCACATCTGGTTGCAAGTACTACTTTGTGTGCAGTTGTGAGCTTTTTCAATGATAGTAACACATTCACATGAGGTTGTGAGTGTGCGACATCGTGTGTGATAATACCTTACAGTCACACATTCCAGAACGCTTCTTATTAAAGAACTGCGATGATGTCATTCCAGACAGCTGTTATGAGGTCGCTTGTAATTAACATTCAACTCCAACCGGCTTTCTAAAAGTGAAAGTGAGCACATGTGGCGTTCTCGATAATTACCCATTAGACTTTAGGCTAGTTTATTTGATTTAGTGTCATTAGTGGCTATATGAGAAGCTTTAGTACGGGATTATAAGTCATTGTGTTCTCGCTGAGTATGGCTTTAGGTGAAGATTCTGATTTAGATTGTAAATGAAGCTGTGTTTGACACTTGGCTAAGTTTAGTTCTTTGTTTTCGTGCACTTTTGTTACAGTTTATGCTGAATCTGACTGAACTTCTGTATGTTTAGTAACACTTTAAGGTTTGACTTATTAACATTAGTTACATTTTTTTATTTAATTTTGTTTTGTTTCATGAATTTTTTTTTATTTTATTATTTTATTTTTTCTATTTTTTTTGTTTTGTTTTGTTTTATTATTTATAATTTAATTTTGTTTTGTTTGAATTTATTATTTATATTTTTTTATTAAATTTTTAATGTATTTTTATTTATTTATTTATTTATTTATTTATTTATTTATTTATTTATTTATTTATTTATTTATTTATGTATTTTTATTGTGCTTTTGTGCTCTTACCTTATAGTTTCTGCTGAATCTGGCTGAACTTCTGTGGATGTTTTGTAACACTTAAGGTTTCTTAACATTAGTTACTGCACCAACGATGTTTATTATTAGTGAGCTAAATGTTGAATCATTTTATTTTATTTTGTTTTGTTCTAATTTATTATTAATAATTCAGTTATGTTTGGTTTTAATTTATTATTTATTATTTTTTATGTTTGTTTATTTTGTTTATTTATGTATATATGTAAGTATGCATGTATGCATGTATGTATGTATGTATTTATTTATTTATTTATTTATTTACTTACTTACTTACTTACTTATTTATTATGCTTTTGTGCTCTTACCTTACAGTTTATACTGAATTTGGCTGAACTTCTGTGTATGTTTTGTAACACAAGGTTTCTTAATATTAGTTACTGCACAATGTTTACTATTAGTGAGCTAAATGTTGAATAATTTTTTTTTATTTTATTTAATTTTGTTTTTTATTTTTTGCAACCAAGAGACAGAAGCCAACATTACCCAAGAATGTAATTCTTTTTTAGAAAAAAAATATTTTAGCCCAAAGTAGTCTCCTTGACAAATGGCTAAATAAACAAACAAAAAGAATAATAATAATAAATAATAATAAATTATTATTATTATTATTAGAAGTTACGCATTCTCTAATAGAATGTGTAGTACTAAATTGCACTAATGTTTTGTATTTGTGTTAGTTGATGAAAATGCACTTGTTTATTGTTTATTCATGTTAGGTAATGCATAGAAGTTAATACAATTTACCATTTTAAAAAATGTCTGGTATTTCAGATTGATAGTTATATAAATCCACATTAGTTGAGCAAATTATATGATATTACAAATGTTCCTGTTGGTGTCAACAATCTGACAACCTGCATTTGCATTGAGTCATTATTGTAGGATCCAGGTGAAAAAAAAAAACCTTCTCCGAAATCTCCAAAAAGCAGTCCAAAATTTAGAATTCTAGTTCATCCATTAAGTTTGTCAATCCTACACACTGCACCTTTAAATATGTGGACAAAGCCACCAACAAAGCTTGCCAGCTACAAGAACTCACACGCTGACACTTGACAGCTTAGTTAAAGTCAAAATAAACACTTTAGGCATATATTCATTGTTAGTTTGTTAACAAGCAAAGTTTTATAGTAAAGTGTTCCATCATAATAGATTTAATCAAGGTCGTTTTGCGTCATGCTTTATTTTTGCCATAATTTGTATGTATCAAATTCCCATACAGTACCCAAACATTTTCCCCCTCTTTAAAGCTGTCACAGGCCGCAGGTGTTGTGTTGATGTGTGTGAAATATGCTCAAGGTCTCCCCCTTGAAATCTGTCTTCTGCGTTGTTATGGTTTCAGGGGCTTGACTTAATTTTTCACCGACAGTGCATTCATTTTAGGGCCTTCTTAACTACCTCAGCGGCTTCTCCTGAGATCCACACACGCGCTAGACCATCTGTTTATACATAAATACTTTCATTGCATCGCGTTTAACTCTATTTATTCAACCTTCACCGTCTCAAGTCACTCCTGTTGCCATGGGCATGGGCATTATTGCTATTGATGCACTCTTCTTTTTTTCTCGTATTTTTTCCCATGTTAATGTTCTTTAGAGTCAATACAAAGACACTTCAGATGCAGTTCTTTAATGTTGTGAAGAAAAAAAAAGAAAAAGTTTTTATAGCCTTCTTCTCAGGGTCAGGTTTGAGGGTTTGGAATATAGATGCGTCATCTAGAGTTTCCAGTCGGTTTAGAAGCACAAAGACAAGCTGTTAAAAAGCAGATGTGAACGTAAATGAGATGACGATTCAAGCTGAACGACAATTACGTGTAGAGAGCAACAGCTGGCGATCTGGATGGGAATCTTCATTCTTAAGACAAAGAATTGTCAGAGACTCCCGAACATGATGGGTTTGTGCTGGAATGATTTGCATTTGTATTTTTTTGCTTTATTTGAAGATTGGAGTGCTGATACAAATCCCTGTTAACTGACACACGTCACGGAAAGAGAGAGATGACACATATCTCAGTGACAGCGCTTGACTTCAAAAATAATTTAAAGATTTGTCAGCGGAGTGATCTCTGTTTGTTTGAATAATCAGAAACATGTTATTTTGTTTGTTCGTCTTTTTTTTTTTTTGCTGAGATCCATTTAAATTTGTCCTTATATAAAAAACAAACAAACAAACAAACAAAAAAATAAAACATGTGTAATGTGTTTTGAACATTTTCATGTGAAACCCATGCCTAGATTTGTTCGTATGCGATCACACGGTTTTCAATGTTCCAAAATCATGTTACACACGTGTTTCAAATGTTCCACATTTTACACTTGACTAATTCTTATTTAATGTTTATATGTACATTTTAAAAACAAACCTAAATCATACTGTTGGTCTGAAACATTTAAAAGTATCAAAACTATGCGTGTTTCATGTGAGTTTCATATGGGTTATAAATCATTAAAATGCTCTTAACATTAAGGAAAATAGAGTCTTGTAAGAACTTGTGAGTGAAAAGTGCTTCATGGAACTTAAATTAGTAAAACAAATTATAAAATTGAAATCTATCTAATGATCTAAACTCACATGAAATGCATGTAAACTTATGGAACATGTGGAACACACATGAAGCAGATTTTGTAACATGTTTTTGGAAAAAAAATTGAACATTTTGTGCATATTTCATACATACAGTACGTGCATGTTGTGCACATTAAATATTTAAAACTAGCTGTTTCATGTGTTTTCCACATGTGTTCCATATGTGTTTTACATACATTTCAAGTTAGTTTCAATCATTAACGTTAAGAAAAGCAAAATCTGGAGCCAATATGTTTTCCGAACAACATGTTTTGGAACATATTCAAACATATTGTTCACATTAAGATTAAAAACTTACTGTTTCATGTGTGTTCCACATGTGTTCCATATGGATTTCACATGCATTTCAAGTTAGTTTCAATCATTAACGTTATGAAAAACAAAACTTGGTACTAATATGTTTTGACGCCAGTATGTTTTCCGAACAACATGTTTTGGAACATATTCATACATTTTGTGCACATTAAAGATTAAAAACTAGCTGTTTCATGTGTGTTCCACATGTGTTTCATATGTGTTTCACATTCGTTTCAAGTTGGTTTTAATCCTTAATGTTATGAAAAACAAAGGTTGGTGTCACATGCTTATTGGTTAGTGTGTTGATACATAGCACTGAGGTGATCACGGCGACTTGGGTTCGATTCCCGACCAATCCTTCCCCTCTTCCCCTCTTTCTCTGTTTTTCTGTCTCCACTCTATTGTTCAATAAAATTATGTAAAAAGGAAAAAAAAGGGTATTATAAACAAAATGTCACTGACAGGTTCTTTATGGAACCCAAAAATATGCACAAAAACAAACAAACATTTGGAACCCATTGTTTTTGTGAGTGAATGTTCCTTTGATGCCAGTAAATTTCAGTTTCTCTATATAGGCATTTGTCTGGGTTTTAGAGGACAGCAGCCGTCAGGCTCTTTGTACTTTGTCAAATACCTGTCGGCGGATGTAAAACGGATGATCGTTGGACAGATAAGATATGAACGAGCGACATCTGCACAGTAATCTGGAGCCGGGAATTGAAAATTGCACCTAAATGGAACGCCAAGCCCGCCAGGAACAAGATCTTGCTCTTGTTCTGACCTCGTGTTTTACCGTGGTCATCTAGAAATAATGAGATACCTGCTATGCGGCAGTCAAATCTTAGCACCTAATACAGCTCCATCAGAGGAATTTCACAGAACGCAGAAATTGCCACAGAAGCGAATGGAATCATAAGGAGCAAAAAAGAGAAAGGAGGCGTTTTTGGGTGTGCAGCGAGTCTGCCGGAGCATCTTTATCATGTATTGTGTGTTTTAAAATGAGTTCACAGGATAGTCAAGAGTGTTTTCTAATTTGCAGAGCCATGCAGTCTTGTGGTGGGACTATTCAATATCTCAATCGCGCCGAAAAAATGGCAGGGTCACTAATAGGGCAGTGTGGTATTATAGCAGAGTTTGGTCAGATTGTGAGCGATTTCGTATTGCTAACTTATATAATAGCGGCGATCGTGTCTTCCAGGTTGCGTTTGAATGGATGTTCTCTTTGATTTAGTGAGGTCTGATGCTCAAGGATACATTTTCTGTATCGATTGCATCAATGCAGATGGCAGTCACTCAAAAGAAGCATTATCTTCAGGGAAAAAGAGCTCAGCTTGCACTGACCAACATCAAACGCTATTTTAAGTGGACGTCAACAAATTATGCCTTAAATCGGATTTTTTTGAATGCACAAGATAACAATGCCATGTTTATCTCTTGTTGCAATGCATAATGTCACGGCCGGGTCAAAGTAATTAAGAGGAGATCAGATCTGATGTTAATAAATTCATAATATTATAAACGCGTGACTGTTAAAGAGCCGTCCGTGATGGAATTCCTCATATTTGTGTCTTTTTTTTATATATATATCTGTGCACTAATTGGTCCCTGTTTTACGTTTCTTTTCCAGCACACGGCAAAAATATGCTCATTATTTCTGTTCTCAGGAGATTAATTTATGGAATAATGTGCTGGAGTTTTGTATGAGGTTGCAAGGTTAATGTTGGGGAAATTCATGCTGAATGTGTCCATCCTCATTTCCCTACTCACAATCAATAGAGAGGGAAAATAAAGCAGCAGTGATTCCAGATAAGCATGAAGGAACTGATGTTTGCAGGAATATGTTGTCCATTTTTATTCATTTATTTATTGATATATTTTTTCCCCATATCTGACTTTTTCATGACAATCTGGATAACACAATCCACTTTTTTAGTTGTTGCAATGAACAGTCATATCAGAGTTTATGTGACTGTTGCATGCTTAATTCAATTATAACATTCATATTTTAAAATACTGTTTTAGCTATATTTTTTAGACCAAATAATGTCCAAATAATGTCTTTGTGAAATAAATAAATAAATAAATATTTTAAAATATCATAATTGTTTTATGTTATGTTATGTTATATTATATTATATTATATTATATTTTATTATATTATATTATATTATATTATATTATATTATATTATATTATATTATATTATAGTTTTTTAATTTGTTTATATTTTATATATTCATTTTTATTTCATATATAATTTATGTATTTAATTTATTGAAATACCTCTGATTCCTGCATACACAGTAAATCCATATTTCAGCTCAAACTTGACGCACAACCTGTAGGATACACTCTCCTCTCTATATGCACCAGACATCTTCTTATAACTCCATATTTCTGGAAAAAAAAATTTGCAATTATGTATGCAATTCTGAGTGTGCTCCATTCAGGTGAGTGGGCTTGACAAACCACCTGTAGAAGACACTTTCTCCTTTCCATATGCACCAGACACCTTCTTATAGCACTCCTTATTTCATAGAAAACATTATGCAATTCTGAGTGTGCTCCAGTGTGGTTAGTGGGCTTGACAAACCACCTGTAGAAGACACTCTTTCCTCTACATATGCACCAGGCACCTTCTTATAGCACACCTTATTTCATAGAAAACATTATGCAGTTCTGAGTGTACTTCATTCAGGTGAGTGGGCTTGACAAACCACCTGTAGAAGACACTCGTGCACCAGACATCTTCTTATAACATTCCTTATTTCAGGAAAAAAACATTATGCAATTCTGAGTGTGCTCTATTCAGGTGAGTGGACTTGACAAACCACCTGTAGAAGACTCTCTCTCCTCTCCATATGCACCAGACACCTTCTTATAGCAATCCTTATTTCATAGAAAACATTATGCAATTCTGAGCATGCTCCATTCTGGTGAGTGGGCTTGACAAACCACCTGTAGAAGACACTCTTTCCTCTTCATGTGCACCAGACATCTTCTTATAACTCCTTATTTCAGGAAAAAACATTATGCAATTCTGAGTGTGCTTCATGTAAGTGAGTGGGCTTGACAAACCACCTATTGTAGACACTCTCTCCTTTCCATATGCACCAGACATCTTCTGATAACACGCTATATTTCATAAAAAACATTATGCAGTTCTGAGTGTGCTTTATTTAGGTGAGTGGGCTTGACAAACCACCTGTAGAAGACTCTCTCTCCTCTCCATATGCACTAGACACCTTCATATAGCACTCCTTATTTTAGTAAAAAAAAAACATTATGCAATTCTGAGTGTGCTTCATGTGTGTGAGTGGACTTGACAAACCACCTGTAGTAGACACTTTCTCCTTTTCGTATGCTCTAGATACATTCTTATAGCACTCCATATTTCATAGAAAACATTATGCAGTTCTGAGTGTGCTCCATTCAGGTGAGTGGGCTTGACAAACCACCTGTAGAAGACTCTCTCACCTCTCCATATGCACCAGACACTTCTTAAAGCACTCCTTATTTCAAGAAAAGACATTATGCAATTCTGAGTGTGCTTCATGAGTGTGAGTGGGCTTGACAAACCACCTGTAGTAGACACTCTCTCCTTTTCGTATGCTCTAGATACATTCTTATAGCACTCCATGTTTCATAGAAAACATTATGCAGTTCTGAGTGTGCTCCATTCAGGTGAGTGGGCTTGACAAACCACCTGTAGGACACACATTTTTTTCTTTCTGTATGATTATAGTATTTATATACTGCTATTCTCTGATGATTTGATGTGGTTCTTTCTTGTACGTTGCTGAGTAATGAGTAACCATACTTGAAACTCACCCCTGTAACGTCTGTCAGACTTTAAGTGGTTCTCTCGCGAGTCTCAGTTTCCCCTGAAATGACCCTCAGATGCGCTCTCTTTCTATTTAGAAATCTTTCGTAATCACTGTTCCTCCAGCATCCACTCATTGAACTGCTGATTTTTCGTTCCTTCAGGACACTAAAAGATGACCAAGCCTCAGCGTCCGCCTGGGTTTCTGCGCTATTTCCATGTCACATACAGTGTGGCATGAAAGCAAATGGAAGTGAAGGGGTCTTTAGAGCGATGAGAGGGGTTTCTCTGATGGAGGATGCTCATGGATTTCTGAACGCAGCCTCGTCTGCCACCTGATTGAGATGTGGAAGAGTGGAGACGGAGAGCAGATGAAGAGGCACACACACATGCACGCGCACACACACACTCACGCGGCCTGGAGATGTGCAGCTGTGTTGAACATGTGCTTGACAAGAAAAGACGCAGCGGCTTAACTTGTATGATGTTTCCAGATTCGTGATACTGCAGACTGACAGAGGAGATGAAGATGGAGCTAATAGATCAGGAGATTTTAGGATTCTCGGTTTAAAGTAAAACAATTAGTAATTAAACAATTAGTAATAAAATAAAATAAAAAAGGATAAGATAAGATAAAATAAAATACAATAAAAATAAATAAATAAATAAATAAAATTATATATATATTTAGTAATTAATAGTTTGAAGTAAAACAATTTGGAATAAAATAAAGTTAAATTAAATTAAGTTATAAAAAATGACATGAAATGAAATAATACCATAAAATAATTTATTTTAATTCTATATATTTTTAATGATATATGTATTTATAAAATCAGATTTTAATAGATAGATTTGATAATATCCCTGTTCAAATAAGATAAAATAAAAATAAAAATATTAATTTAAAAAATAATCAAACAATGATTTAAAAATAATTTGAAAATGACATGAAATTAAATTAAATAAATAATCAAATAAAATTATTTATTTAGATTCTATGTTTTATATGGTATATGTATTTATAAAATCTGATTTTAATTTTGATGGTATCCCTGTTAAAAAATTAAATTAAATTTTAATTTAATTTAAATAAATAAAAAATGTATGAATAATAATAAAAAATTACATTTAAATAAATAAATAAATTATTTTATTTTATTTTATTTACAAACAAACAAAGAAACAAACAAATAAATGAATAAATAAATAAATACAATTATTAGTAAAATATTTACAGGCAATACAAAAAATATTGTATTTACAATATTAGAAGATTACCAGAAATACAACACCTGCAATAACTTTTGTTATTTTGTAAACATTTGTCATGATATATTTCAGTGTCATTAGCTGTATTTTTATAAATAAACCAACAACAAACAAATAAAACAAACACAATCTAATGGTCTTCCATCAAAACAGAAGACAAATAAAGCTCCAAGCCAATAAAATCAGTTAAAATCAGTAAAAAAAAGCATCTACACACTGAATCAAGCCAGTATATCATAAAGACATCTGGATATTCACAAGACGAGTTTATTATTGAAAAGAAGGAGATGGGGGAAAAAAAGTTGTCAGACTTACCCACAATGCAATTCATCTCTTCTGTTTAGCCTTATCAGCATTTGGAATTAGCAAACCTCATCAAGTTCACTGTCTGCGTATTTACGGGGAGTAATTAATCATATGCTAATATATTGACTTGGCTTGGAGAAAAATAAATTGTGAGCTGAGCTGGACCTGATTAAAAGCTGCCAGAGGAAAGCGAAGCCATGTGAAGTGTTCACTGTAGCGAAACACTGCCGTCTTCAGCTGTCCTTAAACACACACACACACACACACCTGCAGATACATTCAGACTTTATTCCTTCATTTGTGGTTTATATATTAATGATGTTGTTGGAGATACAGCATCAGTGCACACAGTAAACAGACTGAATTGATTATTTTCACACTGCTGCATAACGGGAACTTTATGACAATGCATTTTGTCTTTATTTAGGGAATGTGACAACCAGCCAGAGTTATTAGAGTTACTTGCAGTTAATTGTAGTAAAATCTATGTTGCATATCCTGTTTTTTCCTGTTCACTTTATCAATTGGTGAATTTTTTTTTCCTCACCACTGGCTTGCATGGTTTGAGACATCAGACAGTCTGTGTTTGACTTTAAACCACACTGAACTGAACTAAACTGAACTTTAACCCTGAAATCTGGACTTTACAGAACTTCTATGCTAAGCTGCTTTGACACATATATTGTAGAAGCGCTGTAGAAATAAAAATGAATATCAAATAAACTAAAGTGAAGTACTATGAAAACAAATGCTTTAAAAAAATAAGTGCATTCATTCATATTCTCTTTGGCTTAGTTCCTTTATTAATCAAGGGGTCGCCACAGCGGAATGAACCGCCGACATATCCAGCAAATGATTTACACAACGGATTCCCCTATAGTACATTTCTTTGAACTTGTGGGAGAAATCAGGACCCATGGGGGAAACCCACGCAAATTTGGGGAGAACATACAAACTCCACACCGAAATGCCAACTGATCCAGCCGAGGCTCGAACCAGTGACATTCTTGCTTTGAGGCGACAGTGCAACCCACTGCGCCACCGTGCCGCCCAAAAATAAAAATGTACTCCTAATATTAATTATTCTATAATAACGTCTCAGCTATTCTGTATTAATAAATACAATGTAATAATACATCATTTATCATTTTGTGTTTAAAAGGTAAATAAAAATAAAAGTAAAATTAAAAAGTAAAACCTAAAGCAGATCAAAATAAAATAAAGAAAGCCTTTGTTATATTTGTTTATTTGTTTTTTTAATTTATTTTATTAAATATTTTTTATTTAATTTAATCTAATTTAATCTAATTTTATTTTATTTTATTTATTTTTTTTAGTTCAATTTAATTTTATTTAATTTTAATTTATTTACATCAAGACCATTGTTGACCGAGTGTCAATATTAATCTTTTTAGTAAGTTGGTCAAAATCAAAGCATATATAAAAGTATTTCCATGACTAATATCTAATAAATGCAGCATATAAAACATTCAGAAACTAACTCGGGCTTTAAGAAACAAAAATGTACTCATAATTATATGTACTATAATATCATTTCAGCTACTGTATACTAATATATTAATAAATACAATGTAATAATAACTCATATATCCTTGGTGTTTACTAAAAGGTAAATAAAAAACTAAAAGTAAAATGAGCATAATTGAAAACAATTACTAAAATAATTACTATTTTATTTTATTTTATTTTATTTTATTTTATTTTATTTTATTTTA
>CAIGQQ010004000.1:1186855-1211733 GCA_903798035.1 Danio albolineatus
AGTAGCAGTAGTAGTAGTATTGTTGTTATAAGTAGTAGTAGAAGTAGTAGCAGTAGTAGCAACAGCAGTAGTAGTAGCAGTAGTAGTATTAGTAGTAGTAGTAGTAGCAGTAGTAGCAGTAGTAGTAGTAGCAGTAGTAGTATTGTCGATATAAGTAGTAGTAGTAGAAGTAGTAGCAGCAGTTGTAGTATTGTTGTTATAAGTTGTAGTAGTATTAGTAGCAGCAGTAGTAGTAGTAGCAGTAGTAGTAGTATGGTTGTTATAAGTTGTACTAGTAGCAGTAGTAGTAGTAGTAGTAGCAGTAGTCATAATAGTAGCGGTAGTAGTAGTGTTGTTATAAGTAGTAGTAGTAGTGAAAAATTAATATGTATCAATATACTGGAAAGACTTGTCTGTGTATTTTGCACCATGTCTCTGTAAAATGCCTCTATCTGTCCGCTGAGTTGCTGACTTCAGTGTTCGCCGAGTGACCTCCAGAGCCACAGGAGATCACGAGCACTGTTTATTTGTGCCTCTGCGTGTGTGAGTTTTGTTGTGGGACTTTAGTCCTTGGTTTTTTAAGCCAAGGACAAGCAGCATAAAGTGAGACCTAGAGGCACACGCTGGCAGTGCAAATAATATACTCCCATAACTGATCCAGCTTCAGTTTTAATCCTCCCCTGTGTCGTTCCAAAGGTGCATAACATTCTTTCTTCCACTGACCACAAAAGATGACACTGCACCCCTCTGGGTTTAATTGTATGGGCAACAACTGACACTTTTACAAGATCATTCTTTTTTGGGGGGGATAATGTGCTGCCAGCATCTACTGTATGCCAAAGCTTAAAATATAACGCAGTTTTCAGCTGAAATGAATACTAGAGACAGTAAATATGTCAACAGCACAATGTAAATTATGATAGTGGGGTAAATTATCAGTTAATGGAGACTCATTTCCATTTGCTTTCTATTATGACCAAACTTAATCATTTTTTTTTATGTTTACATCACATGTATGCAGCATAGGCTCATTCTGAAAACATAGCCCTACACTCTTAAAACAAACGGTTCTATATAGAACCAAAAATGGTTCTATCAAGCGCTTCATATATGGAACCCCAAAAAGGTTCTATACTGTATAGAACCATTTTAAGGGTTCATTAAATAGAACCCCAAATGGTTCTTTGAATTCAAGTTAGATGGTTCTATTTAGAACCATTTATGGGTTCTTTTTATTTATTAATGAATTATTGCTACTTATTAATGAATTAAAAAAAAATAAACCAATCCAGACAAATCAAATTGTTTAAATTTATTCAATCCATTATGCAAAATATTTTTTAAATAATACTTAAAATTGCACCTCTGCATACTTTGCATTGGACAGCAGATCTACCGTAACAGTTTAATGGCATTCAACAATGTAATTGTAATGATTTCACTTTTATAAGCTTTTTTACTCTTTGAGCAAATACAGAGCTTAACTTTCACACATCTCTAAACGGAAGAGAAATATATCACAATGCAGATAGAAATAAACAAACAATCAAAACATCTATTAAATAACACTACAATTTCAAAAAGTGGATGGTACATGTATGTATTGGTCATCACAACATTCATTTTTATACATAATTTTCAACCTCACAGCAAGCAGGTCACTGGTTCGAGTTCCGACTGGGCCAGTTGGCATTTCTGTGTGGAGTTTTCTTGTGGGTTTCTTCTGGGTGCTTCGGTTGACCCCACAGTCCAAAAGCATGTGTACGGTATAGGTGAACTGGCCATAGTGAGTGAATGTGAGTAGATGTAAGAGATTATGGGTGTTTCCAAGTGCTGGGTTGTGGCTGGAAAGGGCAGATGAAGTGGTGATTCACTCCACTGTGGTGCCTCTGATAAATGAGGAAGTCGAAGGGTAGCGAGTGAGTGTTGTCCAATGTAATAGTGACACTTCAAGCCTACAGTAGGTGGAATCAGGAGAGCTGCTGAATCCTGGTTGGTGTAGGACCTTTGGATTTCTGTAAAACAATATTTTAATGTTGAGTACTTTTAACCAATTAACATAAGTCATCAAATAGAATTACAGTTATAATTAATAAAATTAAAGTTTGTGTGAGTGTGTTTGGAGGATATGGGATGTAATATAGGGTGTAGTTACCTTCTGCAGTTTCCTCTGCTGGTCCAATGAGACTGTCATGGAGCACTTCCTTCTTTCCTTCCCTTTTTTGGGCCATTTGTTTTAATGATGTTTCTGTGTACTTCACCAAGTTTTCTATGCAGCATCCTAAATGCAAAAAAACATTTTGTTTACTTCATGTGTAAGTTTCCAAATAACACATTTTCAGCAATACAAGTTCATTAAACTTGTTCATTAACATTGAACTCAAAGCTATTTGGCACACAATGTAACAGTGTTTACTCACAAGCAGTGGCACTCCAAGAAGAAAAAAACTGCTCCATTAGTTCTGCAACCCCCTCCATAATCTGTACTCTGGAAAAGGGTGTTTCATTCGGTTCTTGACTTATGAGTATCTGGTGTCGCATTCCAGGTCCATCTCAATCTGAGGTAGGAAGACAGCATTTTAGAGTGTGGAAATATGAATTTATATCACAGAATTAATCTACCTTTGACATAAACTGTATTGAACTGAACTTGCCCTGTGTTAACTTCCTCAGAGTACAGTTCACCTCCTTTTCATCCCATTGTTTTTTTTTTTTCGTTTGCGAGATGATTGATGAGCTCACCACTGAAATCCCTTCATTTTTAAATTTGTTTTGCAGACATTGCAACAAATCCTGTAGGCAAATTTACACTTAATATTTTCATTGTATTAAAACAGCAGCAATAAGTTATAGAATATTTTTGTGATAAATATATTATTTCAGTACACAACAACCAAGTCTGACATATATATATGTGATAAATTACAATATTTACCAGGTGTCGTTGTTGATGATAGTTGTGCCACAATTATGGATGTAACGCATGTCCTTTAAGCTGGGATCTTTCCTCTTCAAAGCTACTTGTGTCCTGCAGACCAAGGTTGGGAACTTAATATGGGTCCAATGACTCTTTCTGTAATCATGAATACAATGTTAAAGTATTTTATAATATTCATTTCATCATGCTTAATAAATACAGTTTGTTTAGATTTAAAAACTATGATACATACCGAGCACAAGATTTATGACGCAGTTGTTTCCAGGCTATTTGAAGAAAAGTAAGATATACATTAAAATATGAATTTTAAACTTATTTAGCACAGTATATACATATGTAGCCTATACTTGACAAGCTTCAATATTTCACAATACATTTAGCCTGCATGTTTGTATGTGCTTCATAAATAACACCTGATCTTTCATCTATGGATTATTAAAATATGTTTAGGCTTCAAAAGGTTTTAATACCATTAACGATCATCATCACGTCAGCGCGCGCATAAACTCGGGCAGGAGCGCGGCGCGGCTACCTTGCGGTTTTAATGCAGATTAGCCGGAATGTGTCAAAAGTGGGCAGTGTCCACTACTTCACAGAGTTTAGCCCGAGTTAAACTCTGCTAAACTCACACACGAGCAAGCTAGAAGTACGCGTTTGTTCAAGGTTGGAGCTAAAAACTGCACGAAAGCGGAAATCGGTTTATATCAAGCTCACGTTAAAAGAGCGTGCACGCGCTTCACGCTCCCTCTCGAAGCTCGCCTTTAAATAACGCAACTTTTGTATTGTTATTGTTATTTTAACTAATATTGACAAACAAATAAAGCGAAATTGTAACTTATTTCGAACAAAAAGCAGAGCAAAGTCAGCTTAACACAGATTTCTGAACCGAAGGCTGACGACAGAGGTCATCATTAACTTTCAAGCACAGTATTTACCCCTATATTCAGTCTGTTTCACCATATAACACAAGGGATGTTCTATCACATAGAAACATTACGTCGTAATACAAAATATTTCATTATTATAATTTTTACAAGAGTAATAAAGTACCTGAATGCCGGAGCTTCAATAGCGGAGTTCTCCTTTTCAAAAATTAACCGTCACTCTCTCGAGGCTCTTCCTCACCAGTCCACCAATGAATGACGTCACCAGAGGGCTTTATCATGATTATTAGTTTAAAATAAATTATTAAACTATAACAACACACTGCACAGTCTAAATAAACTGATTATTTTATTTATTTCACAAAATAATTTGTAATAAATGTTAAATATTAAGCATATATAAATATTAGTTATATAGTAATGTACAAACCTGCATGAAACAAAAATCCTATCATACATTGATTAGGTCATTTTATTAGGTTTTGACTCGGTTTTGACTCTCTGTGTTATAGCTTATAATTATTTTATAATCTTTACTATACAAGTATGTTAGAAATCATAAATTATAGAACCATTTTAATCAAAAAGGTTCTTTGCACTCAAAGGGTTCTAAAATCAACCATTTTTTGGGTAAAAGGTTCTACTGGCCAAGTATAGAACCCTAGGGTTCTATATAGAACCTCAAGGAACCTTTTTTTTTTTTAGAGTGTATATACATTTCTGGAGATCGCCAATTATGTAGCCAGAGCTACATATGGCGTTTCATCTTTAAAACGAATGCTACGGGGTGATATGACGCCGTTCCTTGTCTCGGAACGCAGCTTGACATGTATGTCGGGGGATTGACCACACCAACGGGATTCAAGTCCGTGAAGAACGGTTCCAGAATGTGTGAAGAAAGAAAAACAAAAGCTAAAAAAAATATAAGTAAATAACATGGTGAGAACGGTGTAAAATCTGAAAACATGTAAAAAATCAGGGGGCTTTTCTTTTTCTGAATTGCTTTTTAAAGGGCACCTATTTAAAAAAAAAAAATCTACTTTTTAAGCAGTTTGGACAGACATATGTGTAGGTATAGTGTATAGAACGTCATATTGAGGTGATATAAACACACCCAGTCCTTTTTTTCAACTTAACAACATAAAAACCAATTGGAGCGGTTTTGAGACCGACCGCAACTTTATGTAGGAGTGCGGTCCCCCCCGCCCACTGAATTGATTGACAGCTGCGTATTAACATGTGTCTGTAGTAACGCGTATAATCATATCAACAAGACAGGACGTGCGCAAAGCAACCGGGAATAAAAGGTCTGTTTAGTTCGTGAAGGTCATCAATCACCATCAAAAGTGATCAAGAGTGAGTTTCACAAGTTTAAAACAGTGCATGTTTGTAATGAACTACAGCCATGTACTTCAGCTTTACTTCATCACCACAGCCGTGTGTCAGTAAAACTGTACAAAAATATACTCAACCGTATTATTTTGACATTTTTAATTGAAATATTGTAGCAGATAGAGATCCAATGTTAGATCTTTATTGTACATTCAGGTCGCTGAACACCCAATGAAATAATGATTGGCGAAAGCATTGATGCATTTAAGGGTTAAGACAATAACAGTGACGGTATCATAAGCTGCAGGCTGTGCTGTCTTAAAGCCAGCATTGCTCTGTGGTGCTGAACTGTTTTCTCAAACACAGACACAGTGTCCTCAAGGTCCTGGAACAGTGTAATGCAGTCGTCCTGACACATAATCTGTGAGCATCTGCTGCAGACCTCTGGGCCTCCAGCTGCTCTTTCTCTGGGTTTCTCTTCATGCCCTTTACACCAAGTCTCTGATTTTAGCCTTCTCCTCAAATGTTTACCTTCAGCATCCTTTACATGCATTTAATGTGAGACATGTCACCACAAATCCAATCTAGGCATCAATTTAATAATACAAGTTTTACATACTGTACAAGTGTTATTAGTTAAAGCTTAAGTGATGAAATGGTTTTCTCTTATTTAATAAAATATATATTTGTATGATATATACAGCAAAAATATTAACCCTGCTATGCAAATTTTATTCTTTTTCAAATATTTCTCAAGGAATATTTAATAGATTAAATAAATTTTCACAATATTTCCTATAATGTTTTGTATTCGTCTGGACAAAGTTTATTTATTTTATATTGGCTAGAACATTGGCTTTAAACCATTTAAGGTCAATATTATTAACCCTAAAGTTATACTACGCTAAAACGAAAGCCAGAAATATAAAAAAATGAAATGTAAAAAAATATATATAAAGTAATAAATAATAAAAAAAAATATATTATACTAACTCTATCTGTTAATTAAAATATTAATCTATAAATATTAGGGCTGTCAAAATTAGCGCGTTAAGGCACGCTGATTAATTTTAAATATTTAAACCGCTAAAAAAATTAACGCATTTAACGCAGTGGCAGTTTTTTTTTATTTTCCTGTTGTGGCCGACCTGTGTTCAGGGCCAGCGCGTCCATAAAGGCGACCTAGGCGGCTGACAAGGGCAGCAGAATTGTGAGCGAACCCCCCGGTCCTCACTTTAATCCGCGACACCTACTCCTCCCTCCCGGTCCTCACGTTCATCCGCGAACCGGTCACTTTCTTTTTCACTTTCGGGTTGAGGGCGGCGTGATCACCGTTTGCCTAGAGCACCAGTTCAGCTTGCTCTGGCCCTGCGTGTGTTTAATGAGCAAAGGAATATGGATAAAGGATCATATGGATAAAATAGATCCATGTAAATGTACTCAGTGAAAGTGCCAGATGATGTCGCAAGCTGTCAAAGACAGCCCATTCCTCTCTAAGTTGATTCCAAGCACCCTCAAATGTTTCATTAAGTTTGACGTGTTTCCCCCCTACACGCAACTATTGTAAAGCGTCTGCTTCGCGTTCAGAATCCTTGCTTGAGAAATACAGCCATACTTTAACAACCGTAGTTGTCCGTGGTGATGATTTGAAGGGAGTGCGCTGTACTGCGCGCCCTCTCTCTCTGTCTGGCTGTGTGTGTGCGTGCTTGCGTGTGTGTTGTCACCCGATAATGTCAACAGACTGGACTGGACTGGTCTTATAGCAACTGACTAATGTTAAGGAGGACTAAGCAAAATTGTTTCTACTTTCTAATTAATGTTCTCAACTCGCAAAACAACTTTACAATGAATACAATTGTTTGTATTCAATACTTTATTATTATTATTATTATTATTTTCTTCCAATTTCCATATTTGCAATGCCTGTATTTTGGATTTTTTTGTAGTTCACTTAGAATCCAACATGGAAATAATTTTTGTTTGTTATTGGCATTGATTGTTTTAATTCAAATGGCACTTACATGCCTGTGTTTTTATTTCTGTAATAAATACGGCTTTTCGTGATTAATCATGATTAATCATGATTAATCACAAACAAAAGTGTGATTAATTAGTTAATTTTTTTAATCAATTGACAGCTCTAAGAAATATCAATATTTATTTATTATAATATAAATAAATATTAAAATATTATGTATGTATATATCTATAGATACAGTGGTGGAAAGAGTACTAAGAATGATACTCAAGTAAAAGTACCATTACTTGCCTAAAAATGTAGTGCAAGTAGAGTAAAAGTATAAGTTGTAAATATTACTCAAATTACAGTTTGAGTAAAAAGTAGCCCTTTCAAAAGTACTCAAGAGTAGTGAGTAATGAGTATTATGCTGTAAAAAGCCGATGAGTCTACATGTAATTTGTGGATGGTGTGTAAAAGTAACATTCTGTAGTGCATATAGTTATTGCCCAGCAGGCACACAACATCATAAGACGTTAATATTAGGTTAGATTTAGGTTGTGATGTCAGGTGACCAAAATTCAATGTCTAGCCAGTGTCAAAATTATTTTGATGTCCAATAATGATGTCAAATGACGTTGATATTTGGTCGATTTTAGGAAGTGTTGGAAAGTGATCAAAATCCAACATGGAGCCAAGATCTTAAACCAACGTCACATACTGACATTTATTCATCAGTTAGGGCAATCAAAATCCAACATCTGATAGACGTCATAGTGGCAACGTCAACACAACGTCACACTCTAACATCATTAGATGTTCATATTATGATACAAATAACAAAATAAACATACAAATGAGCTCAAAGCAATATTCATGGCTCCTGGTGACACAATGAGGTCTTGTAAAGCGAAACGATAACAATAAACTCTCTAAGGAATTGGACATTATTCATAATTTAAGCATAATTTACAATTTTAGTGCCGTTGTGATTTCACATGCTGAGTAATGTCGTTTTTCCCACCGTGTCTGACATTAAAATCAATACGACACACCTTGCAGAAAGCGTGGGCGTCGTCAAGGTGGCTTCTAGACAAAAACTTGAATTCCTCCGTCCAGCTGCTGTTAAATTTACATGTATATTTTTTTGCCGAAGCACAACCTGACTCTTCTACTTCCATCATGTGTACTACTACTGACGCAGCTGCTTGTTGCTACTGCCACCGTTCAAGTCCCGCATCTACAGTACCTCCTGCGCAGTAATCAACAGCGCACCTGAGTTGTAACGTATGTTGCCAGATTGAGGTAAAATATGTTACAAGATTTGAATATTGCGTCAATTGTGTGAGGTGATGAACTTCATTCAAGATCTGGGAACTTGACAAATATGAACAAAAGTGCTTTTTTTGAAACTGCAATGGGACGTACAAATTACGGGAGTTTCCCGGGAGAAATAACAAGCTGGGAGGGCGGCGGGAGATGGATGTAAAATACGGGAGATTCCCGGGAAAAACGGGAGTGTTGGCAGGTATGGCTATGGAATGGCTATGAAACTTTGAAGCTCAATATCTCAAAATCATTCAGAATGCAGATAGAACCTTATAATTCTAAGGTGACAAAATATTACATAATTACATAATTATTATACAATATTTATAATATAAAGTACTTTATATTTATTGACTTTTTTCAAATGTATCAAATTGTTTGTCTGCGTTGTTTCTTTATCCGTTTACAGATTTTTTTCGGTATTATTTATTAGTTAATTTATTTACATATGCTTAATTACTTTATTGCAGTTTTTCAGTATTCATTTATTTAAAAGTACTTTCTAGACACTAAGAACACCATAAAGCAAATAAAGCAATAAAGTAATATATATGTAATAAAGCAAACACCATAAAGGTTGTTGGTCTACATTTGATCAACATTTTGAAAAGTGTCCAAAATGTATTTGAAGAGGGCCAACAGAATCTACATATACGTTTCATTGCATTTCTAACATAAATACAATAGATGCATTTGTAACATGGGGAAGTGACACTGACAACAGGGGTGCGGATCCAAATGCAGGTTTAATAGCGAGGTCAGGTAAGCAGTGATCAACACAGGTGCAAACAGATGTGTACAGGTAATCCAGAATCGTCGTCAATGGGCAGGCAGATGGTCAGAGGTAGGCAGCAGACATGAATATACAACTAAACAACGCACTGGTCAAAACACGGCAAAGGCAAGACAAAGGAAACACGTTGTAATGTCGCTTTAACAGAAAACAAGACTCAGCAATGACTGTGTGTTTGTGTGGTGACTTTATAGTCCAGGTAATCAGTTCATGAGCAGCATCAGCTGTGGGAGTGTAATCAAATGGAGCAGTTGTTTTTGTGTGTTGCATGACTGGATCTGTAGTCCATTTAGCAGCAGATTTGTAGTTCATGAGATGTGTGTGTGTTTACCAGCGATCTGCACAGGCTGGATCGCCGGTGATCGTGACAGCATTAATGAAACAGTATGTTTGCACATTAAATAATTGGACGAATAAATAATGATTTATTTTCAGATGATACGCTGTCTCTACAGACACCTTGGCAACATACAGTACATGTGGTGTTTTTAAAAGCATCAGCCGCCTTTAACAAACTATCATAAAACTCACCCAGAAATGCATCAGAATGTGAAGTGTGAGTCTAATTGACTGGCACTGAGCGGCATTGCGAGCTTTAATTGGCAGTCTGTGTAATACAGCATATGCACGCTGCGGTGTGAGTTCATCTGACTGTATCTGGCAGTAGCAAGGCCACTTAAAACTCTGGCCATATGCAAAAGACAGAAGGGCCCTCCGTTCTTCAGCTGGTGTTCGAACAGCGATATCCCGGATGAGGAAATGACCACACACAAGCATAAAAATCGTCAGTAAACGGCCAACAAACAAGGCCGGATTAAGAACAAGGGCTCTATTTATGTTATTGTAACACCAAATTATCTTCTTCTTCTTTTTTTCATTTTTTGTTTCTATTATTATTGACATAGACTCATTCTGAAAATGTACGCCTGAATACAATTTTGGAGATTGTGAATTATGCAGCCAGAGGAACGAATGGTTGCATTTAATCTTTAAAACGAATGCTACGGGGCGGTATGATGGCATTTACGCACTTACCAGCTGAGCACTGTTACCAGTTTGTCCAATAGCCCGCTGTGTACGTTGGTGAATTTGAGACGCAGAGAGAAGTTGACCGCGATGATGGGGTTTGATACCAGGGAAGAACGGTTCAAAAATAAAATAAACAAGTAAATAACAGGGTGAGAATGTGGTAAAATTAAAACATATAATAAAAATCAGGCCAGGGCTCTTTCTTTTATGAAAGTGGGTGGGCGCTGGTCAATCAATGCGTTTGAAAACACTATCGGTTGGGTTTAGGGAAGGAGGAGGGTGGATCAGTCGATCAGTCAGTCATTCAGTAAGTCAACAGCAGCGTCTGGTGGACTAGGTGAGAAGAGCAGGCGCGAATTGCACTCACCAGAGAAATTTAAGATCTGCTCATGTTTGTGTGTCTATGTGTGTGTGTGTGTCTGTGTGTGTGTGTGTGTGTGTGTGAGAATTATTGTGTCAATAATTTCAAAGTAAACTTCCTGAGTAAACATGAAAACACATTAATGTGATAAACGTTGCATTCATTCATTCATTTTCTTGTCGGCTTAGTCCCTTTATTAATCCGGGGTCGCCACAGCGGAATGAACCGCCAACTTATCCAGCATATTTTTACGCAGCGGATGCCCTTCCAGCCGCAACCCATCCCTGGGAAACATCCACACACACTATACGGACAATTTAGCCTACCCAATTCACCTATGCCACATGTCTTTGGACTTGTGGGGGAAACCGGAGCACCCGGAGGAAACCCACGCAACCACGGGGAGAACATGCAAACTCCACACAGAAATGCCAACTGACCCAGCCGGGGCTCGATCCAGCGACCTTCTTGCTGTGAGGCGAACGTGCTAACCACTAGGCCACCGTGGCGCCCACGTTGCATTGTTCTTCATGTTATTTCACGTGTTGTGTTATTAATAAATAATATTTAGATTTTTTTTATACCACTCAAAATATTTGTTTGTTGATATCACTATAAAAATATTGTATATAAATAGTTGAAAGCAGCAGAGGTTGGATTCCACACTTTTGCTTTAATGTACATATTTTCTCTTTGTTTTTATAAATAAATAGGGAGTTAGGTTTAGCAGTGTATTTTTATTTCTGTTATTTTCTTTGTAGTTTCATTGTGGGTGTTTAGGTAGAGTGTTTTTTTTTTATTTATTTTTTTATCATTGTTATTTTTTGTGGTGGGTCCACTTGAGGTAATAGTCTTCACATTTTGGGTGATAAAAAAAAAAGAAAATGACAAAAAAATTAATAAATAATAATAATAAAAAAATAAACAGACCCAATTCTGTAATCATATAAGTAAATGTTATTTGACAAGTGCATTATTTATGTTACGTACTTGACCTTGACCTAAATATGATTGACAGAATCTATAAATGCTAAATTAAGATCGTCTAGGGCAGGGGTGGCCAACCCTGCTCTTGGAGAGCAAAAATCCTTCAAATTTCAGTTGCAACCCATATCAAACACACCTGCCTGTAATTATCAAGTGCTTTTCAGGTCCTAATTAATTGGCTCAGGTGTGTTTGATCAGGTTTGCAACTGAAATCTGCAGGATTGTGGCTCTCCAGGATTAGGGTTGGCCACCCCTGGTCTAGGGGGTCGAATTGCACAATGTTTTTACGATTAATTGTTACACTTTACGTGTTAAATTGACACTACTTATTTTACTGTGTGTAACAGAGACAGAAATGCGGTTTTCTGTTTCAGTAACATCTCTCAAGGAACATAGGTAAGCCATTCATCATATCTCATTTACATTTAGTCATTTGGCAGAAACTTTTGTCCAAAGAAACTTATAATTGAGGAGGAAAAGGTATATATGATGAGCAAATGGTTGTTCATTGCACCAAGCTAACAAGGATATATCTTGATAAACATATAACTAAAAATCTCAAACTTTAAGTTCAGCATACTGAGAGCTTTTATTTATTTATTTACTACTGTGAAGGTGAAAGCTGAACTGAACTGTGCTCGTTCACATATCTGTGGGCGTCAAGGATGTTTACTTTTTGACTCATCATCTTTCAGCAGTTTGTTTCTGATTATTTGGCTCAAAGTCATGCAAATTAAGGCATGTTTGCTGATAAGTTTAAGTGCCAGAGTAAAATTGACAAACAAAACGCCTCCAAACCTTTTGGTGTCCTTAAACCAGCAATCGCTAGGGGTCAAATTCATTCAGGGCACTCAGAGATACAAAGAATTGGCATTATAGTCCATAACTCTAATATATATTAGCGTATGAGCTATATAGTGCAAATTCTCTGAATCATGGAGTGTCCTTCAGGTTGGAACACTGAAAGATTTAGAGCATTTGCATTATGTAGTCCATAACTTTAATTTACACTCACCGGCCAGTTTATTAGGTACAATTTAATAGTACCTTTATAGTACTGGGTTGCTTCAGAACTGCCTTAATGTTTCGTGGCATAGATTCAACAAGGTACTGGAAATAATCCTCAGAGATTTTGGTCTATTTTGACATGATAGCATGCTGCAGATTTGCAGATGCAGATTTGTAAAAAAAATATATAGAGATGCAGATGCAGATTTTCTCTTTTTCGAACCATTCACTGTAAACACTAAAGATGGTTGTGCATGAATATTCCAGTAGATCAGCAGTTCTACCAGCCTGTCTGGCACCAACAACAATGCCACATTCACAAGTCACTTAAATCACATTTCTTCCTCATTCTGATGCTACAGTAGGTTTGACCTGCAGCAAATCGTCTTGACCATGTCTACATGCATGAACGCACTGAGTTGCTGCCATGGGATTGGCTAATTAGAAATTTGCGTTAATGAGCAGTTGGACAGGTGTACCTAATAAAGTGGCTGGTGAGTGTACAGTATATTGGGGTAAGGACTATGATTCTCTGTGTTCATCATTTGAATAGTATTTCTTGATAAATTTAATATGTTTTTCCAGCACTTCAAAGGGAAGAAGCTATGTACTGGCCTGAAGCACAATAAAATGCTGGGGAAAAAGACAATTTCGCAATTTAAAAGACTTTATTTAATTTTATGTTCTTTAAATTCTATTACATTAGTATTTCCGAGTTATATTACATTCAATGGAGAATTGTTAACCAAGAAAAAAGAAATCTATACCCAAATCATCCTTATTAAAAATGATGTGTGAACATTATCAATTGTAAAGTTCTGACAACATTTAGATCACAAACCATTGAAATCAACTGATGCAAATTCTGACCCAGAGATTTTCTTCTTTCTGAAAGCACTAGTTAATGATATTGCATAGGACTGAAATTGACTAACTTTGCTCACACAGGGTACAACTGCTTGGTTAATATGTTTTATATATAATTTTCATCTTTTACCCTTGTGGTTTTCACAAAAATGTTCTGTCTACAAAGTAAAACTTATAAATCTCTCAACATGCAACATCATCACCTTTTTTCAGCTTATTTTTGTTTATTTTTATGTTTTCCATATCTCTAACCTCATTAATGTGAGCATATGTAACTAATATTTTGAGTGGGATAAAAAAAAAAATCTAAATATTATTTATTAATAACACAAAACGTGAAATAACATGAAGAACAATGCAATGTTTATCACATTAATGTGTTTTCATGTTTACGCAGAAGGTTTACTTATATATACAATAATAATTCACACACACACACACACAATGGAGGGACCACAATAACATGAAAACCCAAATTTTACACAACACAGGAATACACAACCAACAACTATGGCAAACAATATTTTTCCAACAACAATTTCACAACTACACGCCAACCAACTCCCTCTCCGCTCTCCCCGATCGTTCCACTTTTTAAAAGAAACCAGACGTCACTCCAGTTAATCCCAGGTGACTTCGCCAACGTAATTAATAATAAGCGGGACCTGTGACGTGAGCAAAAGCGGGAGAGAGAAAGAGCACGGAGGAAACAGACACACACTGACTTGTAAACGCAACATTTTATATGAGCTGAATTTAAACAAACAAATTCAATTTAGTGAGGTTCAACTTAATATGTTTGTTTATATTCAGCCCATATAAATTGTTTGCAACCACTAACGAGAAAAAAAATTGACTAATGTTTTGACTAATTTGACTAAGTTTTGAACAGAAATGTGAAATATGCCATTAATTTAATTTAATTTAATTTAATTTAATCCAAAGGAAAGTGAGATTTTTATTATTTTTATTTTATTTTATTTTTATTTTTATTTTCAGTTTAATTATTTATTTTATTTTGATTTATTTAATTAATTGTTTTAATTCAGCGTTATTTAATTAAATTTTATTTCATTTTTAATTTACTTTACTTCTCTTATTTTATTTTATTTTATTTTAATAATAATCTTGCATTTTAGTTTAATTTAATTTTATTTTATTTTCAGTTTAATTATTTTATTTTATTATTTTATTATATTATTTAATTTAATTTATTTAATTTATTTTTAATTCAGCCTCATTTAATTGAATTTTATTTCATTTTTAATTTACTTTACTTTTCTTATTTTATTTTATTTTTTCTCTTATTTTATTTTTTTATTTAGTTTATTTTAATTACACATACTTTTGTCTTATAATTGCATCTTATAATTGCTAAATCCAATGAATCATTTTATGCGGCAGTGAGTTTTATAAACATATATAAGTTATAAACCATGTATCCTTTTCAGTTTCTTTTTCTATTTAGTTGTCTTTTCCTCAGTCGAGTCTACTGAGACTACACTTGATTTACTGCAATAGTTACACGGCCTGTGGACTGGACATGTGCCGCTGACAGTCGATTCAACAGAAAAGATTTCTACTAGAAAGTCAATTCACACAGGGCTACTTTCACCTGTGGGCATTTCTCAGGGCATCATAGGCAAAAGACTATCTCTAATACCTCTCAGTCAGAAAATATCACCGACGTGGCCAATTTGGACAGGATTAAAAGCACAGAGGAGCTGCGGTATTTATGACATTATCCCACCTCCCCACGTAAAACTAATCCCATCCTAATAAGAATTGTTTTACATGATATTTAATAGGCTTTCCACCCTCCAAAACAATCCTCAGTAGTAGACGAGCGCTCTCTGACTGTTATAAATTGGCCGTACAGAGACGGTACCCTCCAGTTTTGTCGAGGAAAATAAACTAGGACAAATTCGACTTGGACAATTTAGTCCCGGCGATGGTAAGCTATGGGGGGGATGTCACTATTTGTTAAGATGGTGGATTTTTATGTGGATGGCCTTATAGGTTTTACGTTCCTCTCCCACATGTGAAATTGCTGGCGGATTGCTCTCGCTGTCCGAGACCGGGATCATTTGGTTTGACGATAGCAGAGCTAGTGTAACGTATTATTTTATTTATTTATTTATTTATTTTTCAGTGGGAATGATCTTCTTTTCTGTAATACAAGGGAATTGAGAAGTACCATCCATATTAAACACTACCAAAAAGTCCTTTTGAAGAGAACAGCCTGTGATGCTGCAGATTTGTTTCAATAGTGCAGGAAAACAAACATGTTTTAGATCAAATACTGTGGTTTTATTTGGCCATTTGTTTATTTATGGAGCACATCTAACAGCATATTTATCTGAAATTGTTTCTTTCTCTCTCGCTCAATCCAAATTAAATTTATAAAATATGTTTTAATTTATTGGGATGACTTGTGAAGTATTTCTAAAGCATAGTAGATTGCATAAACAATGAATAAAATCATAAAGTGATTATGTAATATATACATACATAAAAGAAAAAGAAAAACACACAATTAGAATTTCGATATACAAACAAGAAAGACAAAAAACAAGACTAATTTGAGGATTATAAAGAGAATGAAAGAGAAATATAAATGATTATTGTTAAAATATAGGAAAATAAAATACGATACTTAACTGTACGTTCATTCAGATGGTTTGTAATTATGTCTCTGTCTAGTTTTGTCCTCTCT
The DNA here is from genome assembly GCA_903798035.1 of Danio albolineatus. Lineage (NCBI taxonomy): Eukaryota > Metazoa > Chordata > Actinopteri > Cypriniformes > Danionidae > Danio > Danio albolineatus. The sequence continues at coordinate 1,203,036 of CAIGQQ010004000.1, forward strand.
TTCTCTCCTTCTCCCTCTCATTTGCTCAATTCAATTCAAGCTTGCCTTATTTGACAAATGAGCTGAATCAACACAATTTTAAAGTTTTGGGGAGTATAACCTTATTGTTTTAAGTTCAATCCAATTAAATTGGTAAAATCAAATAACTTGATCAATTCGTGTCAGGACAACACGCAGGTATTGTGTAAAACCGTTTTGTGCAGTGTATCTTGCTCACTTTTCACCAATCTCATCTTGATCTGTATATATACGAGGGTTTCACCCACAAGGGTTTCATCTCTTTGTCACTTGAGATCAGGAATTGCCAAGTTTGTTTCCACCTGGAAGTAAAGTTTTTCGTAATTATTTTTTTTTTTGTCCAAATATGTTTTTTTTTTGTTTATTTTTTTTTTTACTTGACCCATGCTTAAACACAAGAGACTCTTTTAAACTCTTTTACAGTGTAAACAACACTGTATGCAGGACATAGCATTTGAACCAACCCTTTATATAGAACATATAAAAACTAATTACAATGTAGTGGTGATTAAATTAAATTAAATTAAATTAAATTAAATTAAATTAAATTAAATTAAATTAAATTAAATTAAATGGTAAATAAATAAATAAATAAATAAATAAATAAATACGGTAAAAATAAAATAAAAGGATAAAATGAAATGAAATGAAATGAAATGAAATGAAATATATATAAATAAAATGAGATGAAAATTTAAATAAAATAAAATCTAAGTAAAAACAGTATATTTAATAATCAAGTAGGATCTCTCTAAGAATTTTTCTTTGCAAGTTTTAATTTGTTATTATAAGTAAACACAAAAATTTCGATTTGTTGCCAGTTGTTGTCGTTGCTTTTGGGTCAAAATAAAATAGTGATTAAAATTAAACAAAATGTAAGTGCTCACAAACAATTATTATTATTATTAATTTATTTAATTTATTTTTTTGTGAAATCCAGGGTCTTCATAGCACACGTCTGTGGGGGACCTCATGCGAATTGAAATGATTTAGTGTTTAAAACAAATTGTATGCTACATTTGTGATGGAAACTTAAAGTTTTCAGCTTAATAGTCGATGTAAATTTGATGTGAAAACATATAGATTGATTGTATACTGTCTTTGATAATTGCATTAAAGGTCTCTCTTTCTCTCTCTCCCTCTCTCTTTCTTGCTCTCCCTCTGCCTGAATTATCTCTTACAAGATCACTTGCATGGCTTCTTTAACTGGAACCCTACGGAGAGCAACAGTCAGGTTCCAGAAATAAAAGCTCATTCATCCATTCATCCATAGAAACATTGATTTTTTTTAAGCAATAACATATTAAATATTAAACAAAGGCCTACTCTTATCTCTGTGGCTTATACTTTATGGTATGATTCAGATCAAGCTGTCAATCTGGATTATTTTTAAGGAAAAGCTCGCCCAGAAATTAACATTTTACTAAATATTTACTCTCCCTTAAGTGGTCCCAAACATTTGTTCCTTCTAATAGGCACTAATGAATATATCTTATACAATATATCAAAGATACAATACTACTAGTAACAACTGGATGAGTTCATTGTTCATTTTTGCAATTATTAAAAAAAATATGTAAATAAAAACTCTGTAATTTATACACCTCCAATAGATTTACACAGTTTAGAAATTGTGTATAATTATGCACCAGTGTTGTTTTGTCTGTTAAAAAAATCTTGCATATAACTCAGCATACAAAATAGATAGGAAAAGCCTTGATTTAATAAGTTGCTTGGAACACTGTTGTTGTGGAGGGTCTAATAAGCCTAATCAGAATGCACAAAGCCTTTGGAAACGAAGGGGAGCTTAATCAGAATAAGAGTCTTAACATGTAAACATCTTAAACTCATTATAGAAACATGCATCAGCAGAATTCAAGAAATTCTTTTTCAGCTCTAATGGTTGTGTTGTATTATATTAGGAGTGCAAAATGAACAAGCGGAAACATGAGCATCTAATGTTTCCATTATCTTGTAAAGACGTTCAAGTTGTACTAATGAACCGAAATTTGAAATATGCCATTATTTAATTAAATTTAATTAAATGTAATTAAATTTAATTAAATTTAATTAAATTTAATTAAATTTAACTCAACCCAACTTAACTTAACTTAACTTTAATTTAATCCAAAGGAAAGTGAGATTTTATTTTATTTTATTTTATTTTTTTCCAGTTTAATTATTTTATTTTCAGTCTAATTATTTTATTTTATTTTGATTTATTTAATTTAATTTAATTTTTTAATGAATTATTAATTCAGCCTTTTATTTAGCCTTATAATTACATTTTATTAAATTTTTAATTTACTTTACTTTACTTTACTTTTCTTATTTTATTTTATTTTATTTTAATATTAGTCTTGCATTTTAATTTAATTTAATTTAATTTAATTAATTTTGTTTTGTTATTTTTTTTAATTTAGTTTATTTTAGTTACACACTTTTATTTTATAATTGTATCTTATTTTATTTTATAATTTAATTTGCTTTTATTTTAATGTTTTATTTTAATGTTTTATTTAACTTAACTTAACTTAACTTAACTTAATTTAATTTTTGCAAATATAACCATTTCTGCATGATGGATGTCAACAGAAACACACACACACAAACACACAGACACACCTGTTTTTGTGATAGACAGCAAACTCAGCCAATAAGAGTGAGGGGTGTGGCCCACACATTTTAACAAATCAGAATCACTCTCCGTCAAGAATGCTAACATTGGATTGGCTGTCATTGTCTTTAAAAATGGCCGACATCTGATAAAAACAAGGATTTTACAACACATAAAAACACACTGCTTTGTATTTGGATGAATCCTCCACTGGATTATTTTCTACTTTAAATATCACTTTTGTTTGAGATCATCAGCCAGGCAAGATATACGTTTATTTTCAGCAAACCAAAGCAGTTTCTCTTGCAGGGTTTTACTCTATATTGCACCATCCATTGTTTCTTTTCTTCTGTTTGAACCACATGCACACTTCATGTAGATGAGCAAAACACACAGCATGAGGCTCTCGCTAGTGTATTTCACTGAAGGAACAGCACTTTTGCAACACACATTACTGTGATTTTTAAGCTATCTTGTTCCCATCTAACCACAAAAAACATCTCAAAATAAATTTAGGTCACTGTTTGACATTTGTAAGACTTTTTGGATGTTTCTCTTGCTCTTAAAAAACAGTAATCAGTAACAGTCATTGGTAACGTTTCCCTCCAATTGTGTCTAAAGTATGTTTAGTGGATGCTTGAAATCATGTGGCCTTCAAACAACTGGATAAATGGGCTGTTTATGAATTCATCAAGCGCACAAATTACTAAAAGTAGTCTTTGTAATTGGGAAACCCATTGATGCCAGATGTCTAATTGAACATATACGTGTGACTGAGGTCAGTGAGGTGTAATTTAACATGATCTACTGTTGATAACAGAAAGCAAACTTCCTTTTTTACTGTTTTATTTATTTATTAGTTTGGCACATCGTCTTCTGTCCACTCAGAAAATACATGTTGATCCATGATCTTCACTTGTATCCACTGAAATTGTCAACTTAGTGTCTTACAGTTTTTTTTTTTAATCCCTTTGTTTATGTCAAGAATTCAGTCAGGGTTACATGGAATACCTTTAGGGTGGGGCTGTCAGTTCTGTAGGGTGAGGCCCTCAGTCCTTTTGGGTGGGGCTATCAGGGATTTAGGGATGGGTTTTCAGTCATTCAGGGTGGAGCTATCAGTCCCTTCGGGTGGGGCTATCAGACTTTAGAGTAGGGCTATCCGCCATCCAAGTTGAGGCTATCAGACCTTTGAGGCGGGGCTATCAATTCTTCAGGGTGGGGCTATTGTTTTTTTTTAGGGCTATTAGTTCTTTAGGGTGGGTCTATCAGTGATTTAGGGCAAGGTAATCCGTCATTCAGGGCAGGGATATCAGTCTTTTAGGGTGGGGCTATCAGTCATTCAGGATGAGGCTAAAAGTCCTTTTGAACGAGGCTATCAGTTCTTCAAGGTGGGGCTATCAGTTCTTTAGGGCTATCAGTGATTTAGGGCAGGGTAATCAGTCATTCAGGGCAGGGCTATCAGTTCTTTAGAGTGGGGCTATCAGATTTGGGTGGGGGTTGGGTGGGACTATCAGTCTTTTAACATGGGGCTATCAGTCCTTTAGGGCAGGGGTATCAGTGATTTAAGGTAGGGTAATCAGTCATTCAGGGTGGGGCTATCAGTCCTTTAGGGCAGGATTATCAATCTTTTAGGGCTGGACCATAAGTCCATTAGGGCGGGGCTATGAGTCATTCAGGGTGGGGCTATCAGTTCTTTAGGGCAGGATTATCAATCATTTAGGGCTGGACCATCAGTCCATTTGGGCTGGGATATGAGTCATTGAGGGTGGGGCTATCAGTCTATTAGGGCGTAACTTTTAGTTTGTCTCTTGTTTATTCTCTGCTTTTGCGAAATGCAGTGGTTTTAACAAATGATACAACAAATGATCCCATCTGTAAAATTTAGTTTCTCGCTCTTGTCATCCCTGGGCATCTGGAAAAAACAAACTAACATTCAAATCCTCCTCAATTTTGTTAGCGACACCCATCTTCAACTATCCAATCAGTTCCCAAAGGATGAGATCATGCACCACCCAACTTTTTTATTCTTATTTTATAAATCATTTCAACTGGATTTACATCACTGTATGAGACAAAAGGACAAACTTAACTTCTGTTTCATGCAAATTTTAAAGTCACTTTTCTGATTGCTGATTGGTCCAGTTTGGGTTTTAAATCTCTTAACCAGAACAAAGCCAGGTGGTTGTGTAGCGTAAGTTTCCATAGTGACGAATGACAATCAAAGTCAACCCCAAAACTCAAACTTACCTGAAGCGCCTTTCTCCAACAGGCCTCTGATTGGCTGCAGCATTCATAACAGATATGTGTGTTATTGGTTAAAATGTTCAGCACTGCAAATGTCAAAAAATAAGCCCAAACCACATCAATGTAATGCCACAAATTGTCATTTTCACTCTAATCTTTAATTGTGGCAGCTACAGTAGTCTGCTTTTGTAATGTATTTGCAAAGTTATAATTTGTGGTGAAACCAACAGCTCAAACCATGTTGCAGTTATTGAATAATGTTTAGTGAAGAACTGAAAGCAGATAGTTCATCAAAAACGCAGATCCAAGAAATCAATTTTGTCAGCCTTGCACCGAGCATTCCCATCACTGACATGTTTACCTGCGGAAACATATCCCTGCTAATAGACACAGACGCTGTCAAAACAAACCATCAGAAAAAAAACTAATTAAACACTGCACTTTCGGTATTTTTATTTTCAGTGATTTCTGCGCATTGCTACTGACATCCAGACCCTCAAAACTCACCGTATGGCATTTTCTTCAGATTATAGCGAGCTGTTCTTGTGGTTGAGCAGTTTGTGCTGGCGCTTTACTCTCAGTTACTGAACTGTATGTAAATGCCTTTCAGATACGACAAGAAAATCTCAGTGACTGCAGTGTAAGGTGTTGTCTAGTGCGCTAAAGCCTGTTTTACATGGAGACCTGCATTATTCTCAGAGCTAAGGGAGGATTTCATTATTCCCATTCTTTTTCTCGGAGTACTCTTCTGTTTGAATGGGTTTCCAGCCTTTTATCTTTTAGTCTTGTCTATTTTGGTCACATTCAGAAGGCCTGAATCTCTCAGTAGCGGTTTCATTAATGCTGGATTCAGCCGCTCGTGTTTGAGGACTAAAGGGTTTGATAAGCAGAGCCGTGAGGATCAGATTCAAAGTTTTGTTGCTAAAGTCATTTTTTTGGGGTTGTCTTTTGAAGACCTATTGGATAAAAACAGGCTTGTAGTTGAAACGTTTGCCAAAAATAATCGTAGATGTTACGGCCGATTTTATTGATTGATTTTGAAATGATTCGGATGAAAGATTTGTTTGTTTGTTTTTTGATTAGCGTTCATCAGTCAAGGAGTACGGATACCTCAGTTTTATGAGTCATAATGCATTCAAAGTCAGTACTTGTTTGTATTTTGGGACAAGAATCTTTCTTTTATGCAAATCATCAATATGTTAATTAAACACACTGTATGTATGTATGTATGTATGTATGTATGCATGCATGCATGTATGAATGAATGTATGAATGAATGAATGTATGTATGTATGTATGTATGTATGTATGTATGTAATCTGGAACTTCTCATTATTACAAGTAAAAATGGTTACTTGTGTTATGTTTTTACTATATATACCACAACATAACGAACTCTCGTAAATTGTTACTTTTTATTTATTATATATTTGTGTATATAAAGTTGAATAATAAAGATAATGTTGTTGTATATAATTATTTGGAGCCAAAAAGTAATAATTTACAAGAGTTTGTTTTATATGTAGTTGTAGTTTGTAGTATTATTATATAGTATTATATATATATATATATATTAATATATGAATAAATGAATTTTTAATAAAACGTATTTAATATTATAATTTTTTTTATTTATAATTTGAAAAAATTTGGAATATATACACATACACAGCTGAAGTAAAGTCAGAATTATTAGCCCCCCTTTGAATGATGTTTAACCGAGCAAGGAATTTTTCACAGTATGTCTGATTATATTTTTTCCTTCTGGAGAAAGTCTTATTTGTTTTATTTCGGCTAGAATAAAAGCATTTTTTAATTTAACAACCGTTTTAAGGTCAAAATTATTAGCCCGTTTAAGCAATTTTTTTTTTCAATAGTCTGCAGAACAAACCATCATTATACAATAACTTGCCTAATTACCCTAACCTGCCTAGTTAACCTAATTAACCTAGTTAAGCCTTTAAATGTCACATGTCTTGAAAAATATCTGTAATATAAATTTTTTATTATTATTATTTATTTGTTTTTTTATTCATTTTTCATAAAACAAATTTATTTATTTATTTAATTGATTAATTGTTTGTTTATAATTTAAAATTTATTTGGAGCCAAAAGTATGCCGATTTCTTTTCTATTTTTATTTAGTTTTTTTGTTTTTTCCTCAAGCACTCCATTTGAAAGTGTATTCAATGCTATTGTTTCATTGTATCATTGTATGCCATATATAAGAACATTAAAACATGCATACAGAATATTCATTTGATTAACTCCTTTAGAATTTGTAAAACAGCATGTCTATTCATAACAAAACATCAAAACAACATTAACATTACTCTGAAAAATAAGATAGAACAGCATAAATGTCATCAGTATTTATTCATATTTATGTTTTTCAATATAATTAGGTCAAAATAAAGTTGTTGAGATGTTTTATTTTTATTTTACTCTATTTATTTTACAAGGGACAGTGTACATTTGCAGACATTACTCAAGAATGCAAATGTACCCAAGTTAGCCCCAAACCTAGTTTGCATTACAACAAATACACAAATATTTCACAAAATGTTTGACATTAATAAATCGCATTAGTTTTTTTTAATATATATATATATATTTTTTTTATGTGTGTTTTCCGACATCTAAAGATAATCTCCATAAATAAAAATAGTTTTGATGAATGAACGATGTGTATTTTAATAGTATTTTCATTTTCAAAGTTGTACTCCTGCTGTAAAACCTCCTCATTTTTCCCCCTTTATTTCAATTCGTCCTTTCCGGGTCAGAATGGATCCTGTATGCGTTGTAGAAGAGTGAACAGGATATATTGACCCAATATGTGTTTTGATTATATAATAGAGAGGCTTTTCAAAGGGCTTATATTTATATATATCGTCTCCCACGCTTGTTATCGCAACAAGTTCAGAGAGAATCGATGAGCTCATAATGATCAGAAGACTTTGAGCTTCACAGGTACCAATTCTCTCTTGGAGCATAAATAGATTGCAAGTTTATGAGTCTACTTTTTCGCTCTAGGCATGAATTTCCCCCTTTTTCCCCTCTCTCTCTCTTTTCCCCGTCTTTAATTTTCCTGGAGGAATTTGACTGGCCTAGTTAGAGGAGTCTCGTGCACCTTAAGAATCTTATAGAGGATATTTACGGCGCCGTATTTAGATTCAGCATGATATGATTAAGTAATGAGGAGATGAATTATTAGGGTGTGAAGGAGGAAGCCTGATGCATCATTTAATGGGGTTTTATGCAGAGATGAGAATTGGCGCATTTTGAGGCTGTTTAACTGTAGCTTGATTTATCGAGTGCTTTATGTAATGAGTAATTCAATAACGGGTCCGGTTCTGATTTGTTGTGGACTTTTCTGCGTAGAGTTTATTTGATGATGCCGCCTCTTATGCACAAAAAATACAATTATTTCACAATCTTTTTTCCTTTACTATTCACATTTGCAGGCATATAATCTGTTCAGTGAGTCCATGAGATTTTCTTTTGAGAAGTTGACATGCTTGGGGCATCCTGTACTGCATATACAGTAATTGACTTTATATCATGCCTGCCAACACTCCCATTGTTCCCAGGAGTCTCCCGTATTTCACACCCATCTTCCGTCACCCTCACACCCCCTTTACTCCTGGGAAACTCCCACAAGTTGTATGTCCCAATCAAGGTATGAAAAATCACTCAAACAATTGTCCATGTTTGTCAAGTTACCAGACCTTGTATGAAGCTCATAACCTTACACAATTGACTATGTGTGTGTGTGTGTGTGTGTGTGTGTGTGTGTGTGTGTGTGTGTGTGTGCATCTT
>CAIGQQ010004000.1:1222623-1245219 GCA_903798035.1 Danio albolineatus
TCTGTCTGTCTGTCTGTCTGTCTGTCTGTCTGTCTGTCTGTCTGTCTACAGTATCTATCCATCCATCCATCCATCCATCCACGTCGTTTTTTTATTCTCTTTAGCTTTTTTGTTCTATCATTCTATCATTTGTTCTGTCCAACATTCATTTGTTCTATGGTTCTTTTATATGTATATTCCATCCATCCATCCATCCATCCATCCATCCATCCATCCATCCATCCATTGTTATAGTTCTTTTGTTCTATCTATCTATCTATCTATCTATCTGTCTGTCTGTCTGTCTGTCTGTCTGTCTGTCTGTCTGTCTGTCTGTCTGTCTGTCTGTCTGTCTGTCTGTCTGTCTGTCTGTCTGTCTGTCTGTTTGTCTGTCTGTCTGTCTGTCTTTCTGAAAGGTAACATTGTTAAAGCTGGAGACTTACACTGAAGACTCTTAATGCAAGCTTTAATCGCTCATGTGCTAATGTGTGCTTTAAAATAAAGTAATGCAACAAAACTCAATAACACAACTCCAATCAACAAATCCTTGATGAGCTCAACACTGTGCCTTATTTAATCCTTATTGGCCACAATAGAGTAAATCCTCTTTAATGTGAACAATTGAAGTGGCATGTTTTTAATGCAATAATTACAAATCTGAGAATGGTCCAAGGTCAAACGTTAAAATCACTCTTGTGTTTCCAAAAAGAGTTTGTAAGAGAAAGCAGCCATTAAAAAAAACAACGTTCAAACTTATTACATATTTAAAGTTCCAATTTTCCCCTCTTTTTTTTCTATTCGTGTCATCAGAGTGCAAGTCAAATGAGGTTTGTGAAACTCTTAACATCCGAACATCTTTTTTTTTTTTTTTTTTGCCCCCCCCCTGTCCCGGTTTAGCGTTTGATCACACAATTTTAAAGTGGTAGCGGATATCTTGATTCTCTGATGTTCGTGTCTTTGCATCATCTGTGCGAGAGTTGGCGAGACTTTGCTCGTCTAAAATAGATTCGAAATGGCAGTTCTACCCTGAAAAAACATGTTTAAAAAAATGTCAGACCTCGACTGAACACAAGTTTCACATTAGCACACAGATGAACGTATGAATATTTGATAAAACTCGCCACAGCTTCACCACGGCCTGTTTTCTACTGCTGTCAATATTCAACATTTACAAAGAAATGTAAACAACCGGTAAACAACATCTCTCTTTCTCTTACTTTCACTCTCTCTCTCTCTCTTTCTCTCTCTCTCACTCTCATCTCTTCATGTTTATGTACAAGTGTATAAAACGAAAAGTGCGTTACATTTCAGTAAAAGCTTTCAGTGTCGTCGTTCTGGTCTGCGATGAAGTGGTTTGATGTTTTAGGGTTTCTGAAGGTTGTCACATTATTCATTCCTCAGTTTGTGAATGACAGTCTTTAAAAAAACAACCTTTGATTGAACAGTCACAAGAATTTAATGCTTTTTTTAAATGGAATTTAGCACTTTGGTGTAACTGTTGCTGTTTATTATCTTTAAGGCAAGACTTCATGCTAAAAGGGTAAAAAAGAAGACTTCCAGAGTTGTTTGATGTTTTCTGAAATGTTATTTAAATGTGCAAATGAGACATTTTTCTCTTTAATTTTGCAGTCGTTTGAATACGTTTCTAGCACAAAAAATATCTATGTTGGATAAAGATTACAAATTCTTATTTCTGTTTTTTTTTTTAAGCATTTAAAGGTTTCACATATTTTTATCAGTCAGTCTTTCTGAAAACACTGGCAACATAAATATACACATTCACCGGCCACTTTACTAGGTACACCTTACTAGTACCATGTTGAATCCCCTTTTGCCTTTAGAACTGTGTTAATCCTTCACGAGATAGATTCAACAAGTTACTGGAAAAAATCTTCTGTGATTTTGATCCATATTGACATGATAGCATCACGCAGTTGCTGCAGGTTTGTCGGCTGCACATCCCCGATGTGAATCTCCCTTTCCACCACATCCCAAAGGAGCTCTATTGGATTGAGATCTGGTGACCGTGGAGGCCATTTGAGTACAGTGAGATGATTCGCGCTTTGTGACATGGCGCCTGAAGTAGACAAGCTGGAAGTAGACATCAGAGGCCGTAGCAGATATCGAGACTCATCAGTCCAGGCAATGTTTTTCCAATCTTCTATTGTCCAATTTTGGTGACCCTGTGCTAACTGCAGCCGCAGTTTCCTGTTCTTAGCTGACAGGAGTGGCACCCGGTGGTCTTCTGCTGCTGTAGCCCATCCGCCTCAAGGTTTGACATGTTGTGCGTTCAGACATGCTCTTCTGCATACCTCAAATGTAACGAGTGGTTATTTGAGTTACTGTTGTCTTTGTATTAGCTCGAACCAGTCTAGCCATTCTCCTCTGACCTCTGGCATTAACAAGGCATATGTGCCCACAGGACTGCCGCTCACTGGATTTTTTCTCTTTTTCAGACCATTCTCTGTAAACCCTCGAGATGGTTGTGCAAATCAGCAGTTTCTGAAATACTCAGACCTGCCCATCTGGCACCAACAACCATGCCACCTTCAAAGTATATATGCATATAAGGCAAATATGCTTCAAATGTCATGTTAGGGATACAGTATCAGTATATTTTTGTTTCATTAATGTGAGTAGCCTATTTTGTTTCCTGCTCCATGTATTTTCTACAGTTTATGCATATTTGTATTTTTACATACAAATACATTCCAAAATTAAAAAAATTATAATAATAAAAGAAATTTAAAAAAAAGCATAGCTGTTTAATTTGTAAAAAAAAAGAAAGTAAAAGGTAATGTAATGTTTGCAATCTATTATAAATTAATTGTATGTACACAATACAAAAAAATATGAACTGGATGATTACACCCTTTGTAAAAAATCTTTAGAATACATGTATGAATAAAACAGTTTAGCAAAAGTTTGGTTAAAAATAATATTTTTGAGAAATAATAATGAATCTTTTAAACATCATTTGGGAAAATTTTAAAAAAGAAGAAAAATCAAAGGGGGGCTAATAATTCTGACTTCAACTGTATTTTTACTTTTTTTTGTAGCATTCAACACCTTTTTGAGTACATGCAACAATAAACACAAGGTGTAAAGCAAACATATATTTTATATTATATATTTTTTTTTGACAAACATCTTAGAAAAATTGTTAAGAATTAAAAAAAAAAAAATCGATGTCCTAATTGGAGTGGTCTCGTGGTCACAATCTGAGCTTTATTCTTGGTTTGCTTATGTCAGGTTGGCGTGTTGTGATGTGACTAAAGTTCAGTACAAGACTGACTTGTGTTGAGCCCTTGAGCAAGACACTTAACCTCGGGATACTCCAGAAAGGTTGATTCATGTCAGTGTTTTTTTTTTTTTCTCACACAGTGGGATCTATAGAGCGAAACATCAGCTACTGTAGGTTGTATGGCCAGAAGTGCATCGCAGAGCGGTCAAGTGTTACAGTTTGCATCCTGAGCTTTTGAAATATCATGTTAGAGATTACCAGGCATGTACTGTACATACAATAATAACTATTAACAATAACTGTAATTATTGTTCAGCTTTTTTTTATCATTAAAATGAGTAGCCTATCTTGTTTCCTGCTCCAAGTATTTTCTACGGTTTATGCATATTGTTATTTTTACATACAATATGGACGTTGCAAAATAATCAAAAATGCAAACGCATATGCATAGCAGTTTAATTAGTAAAAATAAATAAATAAACAAATAAATCAATAAAATAATACATTTAACAACGTAATTAATAATAATATCATTAATAATAATAATAATAATAATAATAATAATAATAATAATAATAATATTAATAGTAGTAGTAGTAGTTATGGTTGTTTTACAACAACAACAACAACAACAACAATAATAATAATAATAATTATTATTATTATAATATTAACAACAACAACAACAACAACAATAATAATAATCATAATAATCATAATAATAATATAGTTATTAATATTACTGTTATTGTTACTATTAATGTAATGTATTATCAATTGATTAAATTATTAATTATTAATAAATATATAACTACAATAAAATAATAAATGCATGTGCATGTTTTTAGATGTGTAGATAGAAAGTAAAACTTGTCATACTGTGCAATATTTCATGCATGCAAGGATCGCTGGTCTCACTTTCTCACACGCCTCCTAAAGCGACTGCTGTATGCTTAGTGTTTGGCTGGCAGGAATTACACTTAGTACTTAGCCATACTTGCATGCTATTTCAGACCGAATATTCAGAGTAGCACATTAAACAATATAGGGAGCATGTTATCATTGTTAAAAAATGAACCAATGTGATTTTTTTAACCAACTTCACCTCAGTGAAGCAGGCTAGGTGGAATAGCGACGTTTACTTATGTTTTGTTGTTATACTAAATAAAAATAAGTTACGAAATTGAAAATAGTCACATCAATCTTTCGCCGGGAGATTTCAGTGGCTGAGCAACACTTGTGTGCATGTAATCCTTTCGTAAAACAACACGATCTACATCAGCTTTGCATGAAACATAACGTTACCTGTCTAATAGAAATACTTCAGCCATGGTGTCATCCTTCCTACAGCGTGCAAAAGTTACTCCAATATTGATTGGATACGTTGAATAGTTCGGACTGCTGAACGAATCATTGGTACAACCCTCCCTAAGCTGTACTTATCTAGAGCGATTTATTGGCATGACAAATATTAGAAATGTATTGCCAAATCATTTATAAAGAACATACATTAATAATGATAATAATAAAAAAACAGTAAAATAGTAGTAGTAAAATAAAAAAAATAAAAAAAATAAATAATTGGTCATGGTCAGCCAAGGAAGCTGAGTGCACGTTCTGAGTGTCACATCCGAAGATTGTCTTTGAAAAACAGACGCATAAGTGCTTCCAGCATTGTTTCAGGTATTGAAGGGATGGGAGGTCAGCCTGTCAGTGCTTAGACCGTATGCCACACACTGCACCAAATTGGTCTGCATGGTTGTCCTCGAAGGAAGCCTCTTCTAAAGATGCACAAGAAAGCTCGCAGACAATTTGCCGCAGACATGCAAACTAAGGATGAGAATTATTGGAATCATATCCTGTGGTGTGATGAGACCAAGATAAACCTATTTGGTTCAGATAGTGTCAAGCGTGTGTGGTGGCAACCAGGTGAGGAGTACAAAAACAAGTGTGTCTTGTCTATCATTAAATTGGTGGTGGGAGTGTCATCATGTGGGACTGCATGAGTGCTGCTGGTATTGAGAAGCTACAATTCAATGAGGGAAACATGAATACTGACAAGTACTGTGACATACTATAGCAGAGCATGATCCCCTTCTTCCGGAAACTTGGCCATAAAGCAGTGTTTCAGCATGATAATGACCCCAAATACACCTCACTGGCTTGCTAAAGGTAAAGATGGACTGGCCAACCATGTCTCCAGACCTAAACCCCTTAAAACACCTCTGGGGCATCCTGAAAAGGAAGGTGGAGGAGCACAAGGTGTCAAATGTCCACCACCTTGGTGATGTTGTGATGGAGGAGTGGAAGAGGATTCCAGTGGCAACCTGTGAAGCTCTGGTCAACTCCATGTCCAAGAGAATTAAAGCCGTGCTGGAAAATGATGGTGACCACACAAAATATTAACTTTTCAATTTTTTTCTAAGGGGTGTACTCACTTTTGTTGCCAGGGGATCAGCTATTATTGACTGTATTTTTAATTATTTTGAGGGGACACTAAATTTACACTGCTAAACGAACTTTACACTGACTACTTTTCATTGTGTCAAAAAGTCATTTCTGCAGTGTTGTCCTATGAAAAGATATAAATAAATATTTGCAGAAATATGAGGGGTGTACTCACTTTTGTGACATACTGTATATATATATATAATAATTTTGACAGCAGGGTTCAGACTGTGTGTAAAAGATATTATGCCAACCATACCTGTCAACATTGGGATGTGAAAATAAGGGATAGTACCTGTAATGTAAAGCAAAGGGAATCCCACCATTTTAATACTTATTTAAAGTGTTTCATGCCTAAGTAAAGCGAAAGCACAAGAACGGACTCACATTTAAGAGCAATGGGCGGCCCCTGGTGGTTCGGCGGTATGGGTTGCGTATAGGGAGAATCGGCTCCTTAATGTTTATTGTAACCCTTCAGAGAAAGACTGAAAATACGGGAGAAAAATGGGAAAATACATTTACGGGATGATAGCCGGATAGAACTGTAAAATACGGGAAAATCCCGGGAAAAACGGGAGGGTTGACAGGTATAATGCTAACTGGTTATCATTTCGGCAGATCACCCACTGCACCTTTAAGTTTATTCTTCGATGGTTAAGTCTTTAATTTTTGAATTAGCTGCAATTAAACACAATATATTCCAATCCCTTAACATTGTGTGTGTGGTTTTCTCAGCATCACACTGATCTTTCTTATTATAGCAATCTTCTACTCATGTTTTGCATTTAACCGGTGCACTGAAGCTTGCAGAAATACCTTAAAATGTGCTGTACGTCACTCAAATAAAGAGCTAAATGACTGCCTCTGTTCTGTTTACAGCGCTGAGAACTTTAATTTTATCTCTGTGGACCTTTCCTTAGTCTGGAAAATGACATATATTTAGTGAATAGCTGCTACATCTCGCACCAGAACAACAAAGCTGCATCCTCTGAAACGGCTGTGTTTGTTTGTTTGCTCATTTGCTCTGTTGTTCCCTCAGCAGTCAACAGAGGGCATCCTCACCGGGATTCTGTGTTTATCTCGATAGTTTCCTCACACCTGTGCTGCATTCGGAGCTCATTAGTCAACCGTTAAACGCTCCCTTTGTTTCAGCGGTCATTTGCGAAGACTTATTTGTAGGACAAATGCGGTCCTGACCAGATGTCTTTGCAGTTTCGGGTTTTACAACTCTTGTTATTGAACTTGACGAGGACATTGATTTGACCTTGACTGAGACTTTTATCTTCGTTCAGTTCTTGCGCCTTTGGATTGGTCTGATAATGAGCCAATGACAAGAAGTCGGAGTAACAAACTGCAGTAACACTTTACAATAAGGTTGTATTAGACTAATATATTAGCTAATGTTAGTTATCAAACAATACATGTTGTACAGTATTTAGTCCAAAATGCTTGCTGTCATTGTTTTGTTTTTTTTTTCCATGTAAAGAATAAATAGCGGTTCACTGGTCAGCACGATCTTCTGACAGCAAGAAGGTGGCATTTCTGTGTGCAGTTTGCATGATCTTCCCGTATTCGTGTGAATTTTCTCCAGGTGCTCTGGTTTCCCCCACAGTCCAAAGACATGTGGTATAGTGAATCGGGTAAACTAAATCGTCTGTAGTGTATGACTGTGTGTGAATGTGTATGGGTGTTTCCCAGTACTGAATTGTGGCTGGAATGGCATCTGATCCGTAAAACATATGCTGGAATAGTTGGTGGGTCATTTCGTTGTGGCAACCCTGATAAATAAGGGATTAAGTTGAAGGAAAATGAATGATTGAATGAAGAGTGAATACATAGTAAGCATCCATGAGTAATAGATTGTTATCAATTATTATTTAAAGGAGTGGGTTACCCAGAATTGAACATTACCCCATAATTTCCACAGCATCAAGCCATTGTTGGTGTATATGACTTTCTTTTTTTAGATGAACACAGTTTTACATTTTAACCTGCATCTTCCATACTGTATAATGCTGTACATTGGATGGTAGCTGTTTTTGAGCTTCTAACAGGGCATGAATCTAGCTCAAACAATATGCTTTTTTAATTGAGGAGATTTTATGAGATAGCAATTTTGTATCCATTAGTACTACACTAATCTTACTGTTAACTTTAAATTTTAAAATCACACAACGTGATTTATGTGTAAAAACATACTGGTTTGTATCACGGATCATTTAAATTTTGGTATAGCTACAGATAGTAGCCATATAATACAATAATAGAAGTAATAACACTAATACTACTACTACAACTAATAATAATAATAATAATAATAATTATTATTATTATTATTATTATTATTAGTAATAGTAGTAGTAGTAGTAGTAGTAGTAGTAGTAGTAGTAGTAGTATATTAATAGTATCAATTATTAATAAAAAATATTGAAATAATAATAAGAAGAAAATAATAATAACAATAATAATAATAATTATTATTATTATTATCATTATTATCATTATTATTATTATTTTAATTCCCATATTCATTCATTCATTTTCTTTTCGGCTTAGTCCCTTTATTAATCCGGGGTCGCCACAGCGGATTGAACCGCCAACTTATCCAGCATTTGTTTTACACAGCGGATGCCCTTCCAGCCACAACCCATCTCTGGGAAATAATTCCCATATTAATGTTGTTAATTATTAATTAGTAAAATTATTGAAATAACAGCAGCAGCAACAACAACAACAACAACAACAACAATTTTAATAATAATAATAATAATAATAACAATAATAATAATAATAATTATTATTATTATTATTATTATTATTATTATTATTATTGTTGTTATTATTATTATTATTATTATCATTATTATAATAGCAATAATACTAATAATAAGTATTAGCCTTATACCTCTTGACTAAAATATCGATTAATGTAATTAAAATGCCCCACATTGTAAAAAAAAAGTTCACTCAACATTTTTAGGTAACAAACTTCAGGACATTTATGAGTTGACTCAACTTAAATCAAGTCAAGTGCTGTCAACTCAAAAATGTCTTGAAGTTTGTTGCCCTAATTTAAGTTGAGTCAACTTTTTTTAACAGTTCATGTTTTGTAATCCATGCAGAAAATGTTGACTCAACTTAAAATTTTAAGGTAAAATGCTGAACGAGTTTTTTTGAGTTGACTCATATTTTCACCCAAGTATTGCACGAATTAAGTCAACTAAAATAAGCCAAGCAGCATTTTTTTCCCACAGTGTGGTTGTTCGACATTTATATACCTTTTCAAAGTGCTTGATGGGAGCTTGATATAAAGTGTACAGTAACAGTAGTAAGTAGTGGTTGCTCATTGGCTAATTATTCTGTACCATAATTTACATTAGCAATCCAAATGTCTAAAAATGTCAATAAATGTCTCTTTGTTAAACTTTTCAACATCGAAAGCTGATGTTTTACACTTTTTTTATTTTATTTTATTGAACCTTGTAATTTTAACCTTGGCTGCAACTTCTATCTTTATTCTATTCCAACAGTACAGTATATGCAGGTCTGTTATTGATTCATTGATAAAAAGAGCAAACAATATTAGCTTTTTTGGGGGGTGTATAGAAAATTGAATGCTTTAAGTAAAAAGTCAGTAAGCAAAGTCTCATTAACATTAAAGCTCCAGATTGAGCGACGACAGATTCTCAAGATGAACTCGCAGCATGTCTTTTCCTCTGATGGATGGTCTCTTTTCTTTAATTCCCCTCTATACTGTACATTTAATTAAAAGCTGACATTTTTGTGTGAATGCCAATGAGCACGGGGATGATGGGGTGACAGGGTGCCTACAGAAATAACTCCTTAACTCAATTAAAATATTTGATGATTTCAAAAGTTCTTTATCAACAATATTGGAGAAGATGTGCTCAGAGTTAATGAATCTAGATTTTATGTTCGGTTCGGAGAGGATCTTTTTTTCAAAGTTAAATATTAATAAATTACTTTTTTTGTTCTTCATTTATAAAACGCATCTGTTACAGTCCTATGACAATAAATAACTTTATTACTTTTAATGAGATGTTAGCTATTCATATACATTCATATAAACTTTTTTGGTTGTTTTATTTTGTTGTTGTTTGCTGCTACTTACGATGCTTTTATTGTAATTTTTATGGATTCAGATCAACTTGTTTGCTTATTATTTTTTCAAAAATGCATAATTTTTTTTAATCATTTGACATTCATTCACTAGGGATTTAATCAAACTTTATTTTTGGAGGTGGGTTGGTAAATGTTAAACTATTATTAATAGATGCTATACAAATATTTCTCATTATCAGTTCATGTTAGTAAATACATTTTCGTAAAGTGTTTTTTTTTTTTTTCTGCGTGGAAAGTGTAAATACATAGTAAGCATCCATGAGTAACAAGAGATTGGTAGTTGTTATTTAAAGCAATAGTTGACCCCATAACTTACTCAACATCAAGCTGTTCTTAGTGTATACGACTTTTCTCTGTCAGTAAACACAATTTTAAATTTTACCCTGTATCTTCCATACTGTATAATGCTGTACATTGGATTGTTGCCCCCTTTTAAAGTTTATAAACGGGCATACATAGTTGTTTTACATTTATTTAAGCTTTCAAAGTGCACTATGAGAGCTTGATATACATACAATAGTAACAGAAAATAAATACTAGTAGCCTCTGGGCTAATTTTTGTAACATAATTTACATTATATACATATATTTAGCCTCCTAAATGGCTAAAATGTCAATAAAAGTATCTATTAATCTATCTATCTATCTATATATATACAACAGTTCTGTCTGGTTCTTCAATCTGATCGGCTAATAGCTGTGCGATTTTTCTGCAAATAACAGCACTCGTACAACCCCCTAATTCTTCACCCTTGTGTATTACTCAGCCCACATACAGCATCAAGCAGAGGACACTCTACAGTTATGACAAATATTGCAGCTGTTGGACAACATGATGTGCTTTTGAGGCTTTTAAAGGGGATAATATATTTGTTTAGATTGCAACTATGCAGTTCATTTATAAGGACAGTGCACAATACACAAGCTGTGGTCGTTGAGTGCGTGAAGTGTCCATCATTCCACACTTCATTTTACCGGTTGAATGAGTGCATCATCCGTGTAATTAAAGTGCACTTACTATTTTTAGAGTTCTTAGTGTGAACGCACTACCTACACTATTTATACTACAAAATGGCGTAGAACAGTGCATGGTCACACTTTTATTTTGATGGTCCGTTTGTTGAATTGAAGCTACATTGCAACTAATTCTCATTAGATTATAAGTAGACTGTTAGGTTGGGGTTAGGGTTAGTGTAAGTTTACATGTACTTGCAAAGTTTCTTATAGTCAGTTAAATGTCTGTTGAGCGTCTGTATCAACAGATATTAAGCAGACAGTCTACTAATACTCAAATGGACCATCAAAATAAAGTGTTACCTAGTGCATAGGTATGCGATTTGGGACGCACGACAATTCTCAACTATTATCGCAGATGAAATGCAGTCGTTCAATCAGTCCCCTTGGCATCAGAAATTCTCCATAGCTGATGTTCAAAATGATTGTACAAATTTGCCACTTTTGTCTCGTCCTAAAAGTCAATTCTACAATGACATTTAACAATGAACCTTTTTAGCTTGCTCAAAATTGAATAGCCCATCGCACTGTACAAAGCAACAGCAAACACACTGCATACCTACTGTACACCAAATACCTTCAACATTTCTCAAACCTGTAATTACCTTCCTTAAATCAAATTAGGCACTTAAGAAGTGTTTTGCTTCCATGAATAAGCTAGAGTTTCAGCCTCGCTTCAGCCTTGTTTTAAAGTGCACAGCGGGTCTTTAATTACAGCAGCCGATTCCCCAGGTTCTCATCAAGGCCTCTGATTACATTTCAGGTCAACCGATTACGGGACCACTTACGAGAAGCTCAATGAAAAGGTGGGCGTAAAGACCATCCTCAGCTATCTCTACGTCAGCCCCAACAACAAGCGCAAGGTGAGATTTATGGCATCCATTTCTTCCGTCTCAGTCTTCATGATGTGTCTTTTACGAAAGTGTCAAAGCATTTTTCAAGGTGATTATGTTTATGTGTGTGTGTCGAGCTTCAACCCCCTGCTCATTTACGACCGCTAAGCCGCGCTGGAAGGATTTCACAGGTCTTCATCTTGGCTGGGTTTTGCTGTTGGCTAATTCATCCTCTGGTAGTATTTACTAACCTCTCCAGGTTTTTATGAGATCAATACATTTTAAAGATTCACCGACTACAGTGTGCGGTTTTCACTTGGAGATATAGTAGCGTTCAAAGGAAAACCGCTGTCATGTCATTAATATTGATAAAGCTGTGTTTCTGTTTTCTTCTGGAGTTTTTTTTCTGTTTGAGGGCTAATGAATTATGAAGTGGGTGAAAAGCGAGTCATAAATTGCTTGTGTTTTAATCAAAGGCTTGACAAGAAGCTCGTATTTATGGCTTGAGACTTGGACGTTTGCTTTGACAGTCCACGTTATCCATCTTTGTCCTCCTTCTTTAAAGGTCCCATGAAATTAAAATAAAGTTTTTTAAATGTTAGTATTTGTATTATTCATTTTTAGGATATTTATAAGCTGCTGTGGTCCAAAAACAGTGACGAAATTTGCATCTAGAAGATATGAAACTGATGTAAACATGTACAGTTTGTAGTTTGTCAGTTCAGCCCAAATGGATCAGCAGTTTTATTCACATCACCTCACACTATTTTCTCATCACATCATAACCAATCAAATACTCTCTAGTATCTGACATGCCCCGCCCACTTCCATCTCATTTTCTTTTCATTTGATGCACTTGAACTCAATCGCTCTGACTGGCAGAGCTGTGATAAAACAAAACACAATTGGCTGTTTTCTAAAAAGGGGAGGAGCTACACTTTCCCACCCTCTCTTTGTGTTTCATTTGATATTCCGTCAAACATTGAATAAAAATGCATATTTCAAAGTACTTCAATAATTTATTTTTTTTACATTTTATTTATCTGTTATTATTTGCTTGTGATTATTAGTGTTAATTATGTCCCATAATGAAGACGATGTGTGCCTCCGGTGGTTCAAAGTAGCGGTCAAGCTAATGTAGTGTGCTATGTTTTAATCTAATTTCATAGCTTGAGGTCTGTGGGGTTAAATCCATCTTTCTTTGTCAGATTTTTAAACCTCTTTATCAAAAAGAGTCATTATTAATATCACTTGTAGATATAAAAAGTTACTTAATTATGTCTTGTAATGAAGATGAAATGCACTGCTTGTTGTTAAAAGTAGCATAAAGGCTAATTTATACTTTAAGTGCATGTGTATGGTCCGGTTCAACCTTCACACGGTCGCATAGCTCTTGTCGTGGCTGAGGCTAACGCTGACACGCACTTCTCAAAAAAATGTAACTGCATACCGCAACTACACATAGCGCAAGCTCTGTTATTGGTCAGCTTGGTAGCTGTGACAAGTGTGGGCGGTGCTTGAAGCCCCGAGCCCGATGGATCGAGTGTTTACAATGGGCGAGTCTTGGGAAGGAGCTCCAAACGGAAAGCTTTGTTTTGTGTTTACCTTATGATTAAAAATGTTGCACGTCCGCCGGTTTCCACCTCTGAATGAGTGAGTTTTAGCTACCTGTAGATTAAGGTAGCATTCAGAAAAAATAAAACGTCCACAAAGAAACTCAACACAGAGGAACGTAAAAACCTACTGCCGACTAGCGTATCAGAAGAGTTATTGCAGAGTAACACAAACAGCATGCAGACATATAAACGCACGACCATGCGGTGAGTGCCGTGGGTCATATGCAGAAGAATAAACCAGCCTTTAATAGTTCACATAAAACTGTACTACATTCAAAATATATTGTTTTTGCTGTTTTTTTAACTACTTATTTACAATCAAAACAATTCTTAAGTTTTTTTTGTACAACTTAATTGTTTTATGTTTAATCCACTTAAATTTGTATAAAAAAAAAATGGTGGCTGAGGTGGGGTCTGTCTCCTGTGCCTCCTTTCTCCTTTGTATGAATCAGCCACTAAACTGACAAAACATAAAATAGTTATGTTTCCTCATGAGATCAGACTCGATAATAAAATCACGTTAAAGTTGCTGCAGACATTTATTTCAGTGTGATGACGTATTTCCAACTGAAATGGAATATTGAGTAGGGGTGGGGTTTTATGTTTGGCTCCTCCTCTCATCTTTCACTCACAGCAAACTAATGGTTTAAAGAGGCGTGGTTAAGTATATTTTACCCAAGCCGTCAAACCTAATCTACTTGTGTTGGGACAACATGAAGAAATTAAGTTAACTTAGGTTTTACAAATGAACCTGAAGCAGGTAAGATGTTGCAAAAAAAAAAACCTCTCAAGAACTGTTATTTTTAGCTTTTTTTAAATAAGTTGTTTAAACAAACAGCAATTTGAGTGTATGGAAATGAAGATGATATTTTTTCATAAAAAAAGTTTTCATCAATCTAATGTTGATCTTTACATTTTAATTGAGATGCCTCTGGTGTCTTCCTTTTTAAATGTCTTTTCTCCTACTTTTGCTATTTTCTTTATCAAGAAGAGTCAATTATTATTTGGCCCGTGGTAATTAGTCAGTTAATTATGCACCATAATGAAGATTAAATGCACCTCGGGATGTTAAAAGTAGTGTTGTTTCTGCTGTAAAACTGTAGCTTTAAGCTACATGCTAATGGCTAATCAAGTCTGAAAGGTGAAGTGTGTGGATCTGAGTGAAAATGAAGTGCCCGTGATTATAGCTGGTCTTATATTTCATAGTTTAATCAGCGGCACATTATTTCTGCCTCGTTTGACTATTAAATTATAGTGATTTGGGCTGATTTTATAGTGATTGCTCTCACAATGAACAATTTCTAATCAATGAAACAGCTTCAAGGGGGAGAGGAAATACACATAGAGTAGAAATTTCCAATATATGCAGATTTTATTAATTTTGGCAGTCACGAAAATGTGTAGTTTATACGTTTGTAACAATGCAATTGTAATAAGAGGCATTAACATGCTTATTAAATTCACTTTAGTCAATTTAATTTGATGCAGACACCATGGGATATTTAATATACGGTTAATAATAATCATCAGACGCCAATTGATTAAATGCAATCAATTAAACACTTAATTGTGTATATTGGCTGTTTTCATTCAATTACTCTAAAGGAATCATGTAATTGCAGCAAAATTTCTCAATCGACCAGTGCTTGAAATATTGACCGGCCTTTAACAGCTTAATGAAAATGTATAGGTAACTTATTCATGTCGCTGATTTCCAGTTAATTGCTCTTCCTCGTCTTGTTGTCTTCGGTGTGCTGTTAAGACGCAAGGACGTGTGGCATTGTGGCGCTCAATCATAATGTAATAATCTGGGATGTTTCTCTAACAGATCAATTTTGTTTTGCCTACAGATGTGGGTGCTCATTTAGGGATTCATCTTTCCCAGCAGTTCTGAAACGGCAGATTTAATTACATCGTGTCTAGACGGCATCTCTAGCACCGCCAACACACACTCGCACACAAATGTCATTGACGTCTGCTCAACACTACTGTACAGTTCATCTGCTCTGAATTACAATCATCTCTTTACTTCTTGCATACCAGAACAGGACAGATTAATCTATCCACATTTTTCCTGTGAATCATAGCAGTAACTTCCATTACATTGTATGATCAATGACGTGTTTTAACCCTTTAAAACCGCAGTATGTAGGATTAAACTAGGTATTACAGTCCAAATTCAAAATTTCAAGAGGATTTTTTTTTTCACATGCACAATATCAATAGAAAGAGTGCCATTAGACAATGGAAATATAAAAATTTACACTGTAAGCTAATGTAAGCTACTGTAATTTAATCAGGTTTTAACAAGTTACAACAAGTTTAACGTAATTTTTTTGTCAGTTTGACGTAAGTTGAGATGACTAGAATAGTTCACTTGATTCAACTAAAACATTTAAGGCAGCAAGACTTTTTTACACTGTATGTTTGCAACATAGGTCTTATTTTGGGGGATACCTGTCGCATTTGTTATGCCGAGTTCAGACTGCAGGATTTTCAAAGTAGTCGTGTCACAGATGTTTTCACACTGCATGACTATCTGGGCTGCGTTTTGCTGCTGCTTTGTTTACACTGAAAGATGGATCGGCGGCAGAGAGTTTCACACTGCATGACTTCAAAATAGGAAGAATCGCCGACAACTTTGTCTAATCTACGTCTCACACCCAAAAACACGTAGTATATCTTTTGTTATTAAATAACGAGAACGAAGCCTTTAATGGGGTGGAAAATGTACATATTTGCCCACCTGGCTTTGAAGAGTATTTCTCCTCAACTTTTTAAATTTTTTTTGACCGGGTTGGGTTGTGATATTGCTCACATGACACGTCAAACAGACACAGGAGCTCCTGCCAAATTTACACGAATTTCCCCCCTATTTTTTGTGTCCGAATAAACTGAAAAGGAGCGCTTTTAACTTCTCCGTCAACCTCCCGCTGGCCTGCAGGTACCCACACTAGTGAATGCTGCTCTCTCATTGGCTGTCGGCGATTGCCGATGTTATTTTCAGTCAAAACTCATTTCACACGGCATGATTTGAATCGCCGACAGCTCCAGATATTCAGCACGCCAAATATCTCCCGGGCATCGGCGACTCATCGATGATTCTCTCAGATCGCGTCTTTGATAGTTCATATTGTGTGATTGTCACTCGCGTGCACGAGCACCGATTTGCCTGTGATTTCAGGCGTTTGTCGGCGACTTCTCAAAACCTGTCGGCGAGTCAAAATCGAGGCTAAAATCCTGCAGTCTGAACTCGGCATTAATCGCACTAATTGAGAGGACATAGTTATAATATAATAATCAAGTTGTGAGTTTTAAACATACTATTGTATACAGTTTTGTATGTGTGGATGCCAAAGCTTTTTTGGGAAGAGCAGAATGTTCAATCTCTGACTCTAACCTCATTTGTTCGGCGGCTTTCATGACAAAAATGAAACACGCTGTGTGTTCTGAAATCCAATTGGCTAAACTGGCAGTGGGTGGAGTTATAGAGACATTTGAACATAGAACGCACATTTTTAAGGGAGAATAACTGAATGCAGCATTGTTCTCGGTCCCACTTTATATTTGGTGGCCTTAACTAATAGATTAGATTAGATGATTAGATTAGATTCAACTTTATTGTCATTACACATGTAGAAATACAAGGCAACGAAATGCAGTTAAGGTCTAACCAGTAGTGCAACAGCAGCAAGTGCAGAATACAGGTATAAATTATGAAGTGCAGTTATAAAAAAACTATGGTGATATTTACAGATGGCTGTACTATGAACATTATATACAGGTTGCATTAGTTATGAGCAGAGGTTTACAATAAATGATTATACGTACAGGTTGCTATTAATAATCAGAAGTGTGCAGATATACATAAATACAAATGTACATGTACAGTGGGTATTTACAGTTCAAATAAACGAATCAGTGCAATGTAGTTACACTACTTTGTACTTACACTGAAATTAGTAATTTGTTACAAGATACTTATTGTGTAGATACATGTTTTTAATTTAAGTTTTGTCGAAATATGTTTTTGTTAAGTCTTAGAGTGTGAGTTAAAAGGTTAAAAAAGGGTGAAATGAGGTGTCATTTATTCTCTTTGGCTCATCAATCTAATATTAAAAGGAAACGTATTAAAATGAACAAATAACTTTCAGTGACCGTGAATAACCCCAAAATCTCAAGGCAAGTCTTTCCGGACACACTCTGAATATTAAAGTACTGTAGGGAGTACAAAGAAAACATTATCTGGAGGAGTTTGTCTGAATTTAAAAGAGCTTTGGCCACAGATATGCTTGTGTTGATAACGCTACCTCACGGCAATTCGTAACGTTTTGATTTAGTGGCTAATTCATATGAATTTGTATGATGTCATTCATACAGTTTAGTACGATTTGCTCACCCACCAATGACGATTGGGTTTAGGGGTGGGGTCTGGTGCCACGCCTCCTTTTTCCTTCGTACGAATTAGCCACTAAACTGACAAAACACAAACTAGTCACGTTTCCTCGTGAGATCAGACTCGATAATAAAATCACGTTAAAGTTGCTGCAGACATTTATTTCAGTGTGATGACGTATTTCCAACTGAAATGGAACATTGAGTAGGGGCAGAGTTTAATGTTTTGGCTCCTCCTCTCATCTTTCACTCACAGCAAACTAATGGTTTAAAGGGGCGTGGCTAAATGTGTTTCACCCAAGCTGTCAAACGGACATCATCCAAATTTTATTTTATAATTTTATTTTATTTTATTTTATTTTATTTTATTTTTTTGTTTTATTTTATTTATTTATTTATTTATTTTATTTTATTTTATTTATTTATTTATTTTTTTTATTTATTTTTTTTCCCCAAACTGGAGGCGCAATCCATTATTTGAAACATAGCAGACATGCATGAAAAATTTAATCCATTTAATCCATATTTTCCAGCCAGTAGTATAGACAGGAGCGTGGTTCCCAATAAATAGCTGCTCTCTTTAGCAGTGGCATTATAAAACCAAGTCTGGGTCGTAATTAAAGCTCTACTGTAAACATAATAACAGCTGGGTGTTTAACGGGATAGTCAACATCCATTTTTGTTCTACTTTCGCATTAACGTGTAATGTGACACACGGTTATTTATATCAAACGAGCAATGATTATGTTTGAAGGTGAACGGGGGACTGAAGCGGAGCTGGTCCATTCAGAGCCGTAATGAAGCTATAGTGTTTGGCTTTATTAATCCACTCATGTAAGCTGATGATAGTGTTCTTGATGAAGCAATGAAACAAGATCAACCTACAGAAAACGCAAAAGGAATTCACGTAGAAATATAACCTTTTGTGTTCCCCTGCCCTCTATGTAATTAACACTGAAACTACCTTAACTAGAATGAGAGAGTGTAGACTGAATGGCCATAGTGGTCATTCCTGCTGCTCATATACTGTAAGGCCTTGATCACATCAAACACGCTTTTTCTGTTGAAAGGCTCCTTTTTTGAATGTTTTACTAATGTCTGCGAGTGTTTTGCACACTTTGCACATAATGAATTTAACCGCCTACTGTGCCTTGCATTTTTGCCATTGCGCGCTGTGCACCTGCAGTTGAAAAAATGTCAACTCTGGGTTTAAAACGATCAGTCGCATCTTTTTTGTTCTCCAATTAAATGAAAGCAGAGGCGAGGACAGCAGTTGAGGTGACAGTAGTGTTTGTGTTGTCAAGACTACAGAGCGTTTTAAAGATGGAGGAGAGATTTGTGGTCACTGTTACGAGTTTTCCAGAGCTGCATGACTTCACAAATCTTGAATATCACAATAATATTAAATATTCTAAAACAGTAAATATATGTATAGAATTTAACTGAAATTTAGTGGTTTGTATTTTTTTTATTTAATTATTTATTTAATACTTTAAATATTATTCTTTTTTTATGTCTGATGGATGAGACCCAAATCCCTGCAACTTTATTTGAAAAATAATATTTATTTATTTATTTATTTATTTATTTATTTATTTATTTATTTATTTATTTATTTATTTATTCATTTATTCATTCATTCATTTTCTTTTCGGCTTAGTCCCTTTATTAATCCGGGGTCGCCATAGCGGAATGAACCGCCAACTAATCCAGCATTTGTTTTACGCAGCAAATGCCCTTCCAGCCACAACCCATCTCTGGGAAACACATCCATACATTCTCATTCACACACATACACCATGGACAATTTTACCTTACCCAATTCACCTGTACCGCATGTCTTTGGACTGTGGGGGAAACCGGAGCACCCGGAGGAAACCCACGCAACCACGTGGAGAACATGCAAACTCCACACAGAAATGCCAACTGGCCAACTGGCCACTTGAACCAGCGACCTTCTTGCTGTGAGGCGAACGTGCTACTCACTACGCCACCGTGGCGCCCTATTTATTTATTTATTTATTTAATATTTATTTATTAGTTTTCATAACATAATAATAATAATAATTATTATTATTATTATTATTATTATTGTTGTTGTTGTTGTTGTTGTTGTTGTTGTTGTTGTTGTTGTTGTTATTATTATTAATAATAATAATAATAATAATATTTCAAATGATAATAATAATAATAATAATAATAATAATAAAATTATTTTATTATTATAAAATAATAAAATAAAAATAATATGTAATAATACATATCTGATGGCTGAGACCCTAATCCTTCAATTTCTACCATTCAAACCACAAAGCGTTATCTCCTAAACAGATGAATGTCTCCTTCAGGTGATTGTGTGGCTCTTGTTCTCCCAGACAGTAACTGACTGGCTTCTCCTGCAGGCTCTTTGGCACATTTCTCTTTTCTCTCCCCATCATCAATCTGCTGTACTTGCACTTTCTACCATGCGCATTTACCTTTTCCCTGTGGCGCTTGATGCTGAAAACTACCACACAGTGATCTGGCTCCAACTTCACCCACATAATTATCCTCATCCTTTATTGATTTTGAAGAAATATTTGAAGCCATTATGACAGTCAGTTCTATGGGTCTCATTACATTCTGGCCTCTGATAACTGGTATAGGATTTATACAAACAGTTGAAGTCAAAATTACAGTAATAGCCTTTCTGTGGATTTTTAATAATAATAATAATAATAATAATAATAATAATAATAATTATTATTATTATTATTATTATTATTAGTAGTGGTAGTAGTAGTAGTAGTAGTATTAGTATTATTTGTCAAAGGATGTTTAACAAAGCAAGGAATTTCTCACAGTATTTCCTGTTAAAAAAAAAAAAATCTTCTAGAGAAAGTCTTATTAGATTATTTCGGCTAGAATAAAAGCAATGTTTAAATTATTCACAACCATATTAATATCAACATTATTAGCCCCCTTAAGCAAAATATATATTTTGATTGTCTACAGAACAAACCATCGTTATTGTAACGATCACTAGCGATCTAGGTCTTGCAGTTCGCTGGAGAACTACACATCGGCCACTTGATGGAATACAACTCTCTGAAGGATTTGCACTCACACACCAGTTCCTGACTCCCCCTGATTACGCACAACACAGCTGAAAGCTGATGATGGACTAATTTAGCAGGACTATATTTAGACACCTCGTTCACGCACTCTTAGCTGAGTCTTGTTAGTTCTAAGTGAGCAATTTTAAGCAGTTTCCG
Source organism: Danio albolineatus (assembly GCA_903798035.1). NCBI lineage: Eukaryota > Metazoa > Chordata > Actinopteri > Cypriniformes > Danionidae > Danio > Danio albolineatus. The sequence continues at coordinate 1,243,550 of CAIGQQ010004000.1, forward strand.
TGCCTTGCTTTGACCTTTGTTTGTTTGTTTCATTGTTTTCATTGTTTTGCTGACCATTTGCCTGTGACTTTGACTATGCTTTGGATTATTTACATGCTCCTGTTTGTCCCTGTTTTGACCTTTGCCTGCCTGACAATTCTCAAAGAAAGCTGCATTTGGATCCTCAACTCTGCTTGTTTCCCAACTCATTACACTGTGCGTTCATGTCAAAAGTGGTGAGAGCGTCAAAGTAGCCGGAAGACATTTATTTTCAGTGGGAGTGGGAGAGTGGGATCAGACCTTACTGTCCTAATTAAATATTTAAAAATCAAGGCATGATCACATTTTATTTAGGTAACATAAGTGTAGTCTAGAGGCCTTTGCCTTTCGTATCAGCCACTTCTGATAAAGATCAAATAGAATCAAGTTATTTTCTGTTGTTCCTAAAACTTGGATAGGCGACAAGAATTTTGTCAGGTAGTGTAAGTTATATATATATATATATAAAAAATTATATATTAAAATGTAAATAAACAAGTAGTTCATGGCAACATATATATTTTTAAATAAGCCAACATGTTAAAGCTTAATGACATGCCAAACAAGACATGACATTTGCTGGCTAAAGGTTTGCTTTATTTTTGTGTTTGTTGATTCCCTCAAATTCAATTTGTCCCAGTGCCGTAATGCCCTCCTAAAAGCCACTCAAATATTCAGCATGGAGAAATTTCTTTGTGAAATGTGTAATAAAATAAAATCATTCTAGCAGGCTATTTCGGGACGGAATATAATGGCAATTTCATCTTGAGTAAATTTCATGTTCACTACAAAGCAGTTTTGGCACTGCTCATTTTTCTCATTTAAATGTCGCTTTTTTTTCTCTCTTTCCGCCTGGGATGAATTACCCACATGACATTTGGCTTCAACGCCACAAGCTTCACAATAATATTACGGCTTTTCAATACGCTGATTTAGTTGTGTTTAAGTCATCTTATTCAGATATATATATTTGTATTATATTCAGCACAGATGTAAATTTAGATCAAGGCCATTGACTTGGACTGGTTAGAATTGAGTCATTTAGGATTTAGAAAAATATATGAAGAGTTTCGTTGCAAAACGAGATGTATCCATTTTGAGAAATGTTGGTTATTTGACACTATCATCGAAGACATCAACAGTCAAGTTTATTCACAATTTCTGTACATTAAACTATTACTTGAGCTCAGTGAAGGCCAGGGACACATATTCTTCAAATCCAGGATATTTTTTATTGAATTTTATGTCCATAATTAGTTCATAAATGAGTCAAAAAGCATGCCAAAATGCAATATATTTATTGTCAAACATCTTAAATTGATTAAAATTAATAAAAACCATATGGAACAGTATATACAAAGATACATCATTAATAATAAGATTCTGAGTTAATTAGTTAGTTTTGGCCAGAACGTACACAATATAACATAACTAGCTGTCAGAGCAAACTAACTGCAGGATGTTTATTGTTTTAACCATCCTTAAACAGCTTTAGACTAATTGTGATTAGTTATAATATAGATAAGTAAGATTAAGTTAGTTATTATAAATGTTTATATTTTATTAGTTTTTAATTACTATACATGCCCATATTTTATTTTATTGTATTTTATTTTATTTGTTTTTTTATATATATATTTATGTGGGTGGGG
>CAIGQQ010004000.1:1268352-1284236 GCA_903798035.1 Danio albolineatus
AGTCAATCAGTTAGTCAGTAAGTCAGTCAGTTCGTTAGTTAGTCAGTCAGTCAGTCAGTCAGTCAGTCAGTTAGTTAGTTAGTTAGTTAGTTAGTCAGTCAGTTAGTTAGTTAGTTAGTTAGTCAGTCAGTCAGTCAGTCAATCAGTTCGTTAGTTAGTCAGTTAGTCAGTAAGTCAGCTACTTAGTCAGTCAGTCAGTTAGTTAATTAGTCAGTCAGTAAGTTAGTTAGACAGTTAGTTATTTAGTTAGTCAGTCAGTCAGTTAGTTAGTTCGTTCGTTTGTTCGTCAGTCAGTCAGTCAGTCAATCAGTTAATCCGTAAGTCAGTCAGTTCGTTAGTCAGTCAGTCAGTCAGTCAGTTAGTCAGTCAGTTAGTTAGTTAGATAGTTAAATAGTCAGTTAGTTAGTTAGTTAGTTAGTTAGTTAGTCGGTTAGTTAATCAGTCTGTCAGTCAATCAGTTAGTTAGTTAGTTAGTTAGTTAGTTATTCTGTCAGTCAGTCAGTTTTTAGACAGTCTGTAGAGTGTTGTTCCAGAGTTAGTTAGTTAGTTTGTTTGTTTGTTTGTTTGTTTGTTTGTTTGTTTGTTTTTTGTCTGTCTGTCGGTCGGCCGGTCGGTCAGTCAGTCAATTTTTAGACAGTCTGCAGAGTGTTGTTCTAGAGTTGGTTGGTTGGTTGGTTAGTTAGTTAGTTAGTTAGTTAGTTAATTAGTTAGTTAGTTAATCAGGTAGTTAGTTAGTTAATCAGGTAGTTAGTCACTCAGTCAGTCAGTTAGTCAGTTTTTAGACAGTCTGTGGAGTGTTGCTCCAGGGTTAGTTAGTTAGTTAGTTAGGTAGGTAGGTAGGTAGGTAGGTAGGTAGGTAGGTAGGTAGGTAGGTAGGTAGGTAGGTAGGTAGGTAGTTAGTTAGTTAGTTAGTTAGTTAGTTAGTTAGTTAGTTCATTGTACTGATTGTATTAAATATAAAAAATTCCACAGTCACTGTAATTGTTAACTAAAACAACCTTAGATTCACTTTCAAAGTCTTAACACTAGTTACAGTTAACACGTGCAGTTGCTGGGATGTTTGTGGTGGTTGCTGAGGGGTTGTCTTTGGTTTCTATTGTAGTGTTATAGTGTTGTTTTGCTGTTTAGGCAGTGTGTAGGGTTTTGCTATTTTGTTTGTTTGTTTTATTTCATTTTTACCATCAGTAATATGCTATTTAATTGGTTAATCCTTAACTTCTTCTAAATCTCATTGTTGTTCTTTCTATTTACACAGAAGATTTTGAAGAATGTTGTTGAAAAGCTGCCATTGACTTCCATAGTATTTTGTTGTTGTTGCTACTATTGCTGTAAATGTCTGTTTTTCAGAATATCTGTATTTTACATAAATGTTTAGAACCACTCAAGAGTGAGTAAATGGTGAGGAGATTTTCCTTTCTGGTTGAACTATGTCTTTAACTCCTCCCACTGCTATTTGGACACAAGCTTTTTATTATATTATCAAATCAATAGCCCTCCCGCTGATGTAATATGGAGCAATGCTACTTCCTCAAGAACCGACCTGCATGCCCTGCACATAAAAACATTAGTGTCCACTTCAGAATCAGTTTCCATTTCAAATGCGTTCTTGACACAGCTCTCCAGGGCAATAGCATTATTAAGTAGAGCAGGGCAGCACAGCTCGCCGGCCCATTCGTCAAACAGGACATGCTAATGCTAACCATATCAGCTGGAATGCGGAATACATCAATCATCACTGCCAACCCAAACAACATGGCCTAGATGCCAACCAATCACTGCTGGTGTTTGGGTCGCTCCATCAGTGGATACTTGAAAGATGCAAGCATAGGACATCACAATCACATGGAAATACCCTAGCGTCCATCCACAACAACCTCATAGCAAAATCCTAGAAACTAACAACTATACCATAACAACTGCAAAAAAAAAAAGCAGCACAATAGACCGATTTCACGCCGTCGCCATTTTAAACAATGAAATCGAGGCAGTGGTGGGAAGAAATCCGGCAGTATCGCCTGAGTCTCTCAAGAATGTTGTGGCTAATGATTTCTTTCCCAAACGCACGGTTTAGATGCCATTAATCACACTCAAGTTAATAAACTGCTTCTTTCACTATATTAGACTCGTCACGATACAAAATATTCGTCTAGAAATACGTTGTGTTCACGTGCTCAACAGAAATGACTGGCCGTGATTGGCCGTGAAGGTCATCAGTTCACCGCTGTTACAGAGTGCAAACACAGACGAGCGATCCGCTGATGAATCCACTGATCTTCATGGCTTTAAAACACTTCAATGTCCGTCTATCTGTGTTTGCAATCTGTGAAGAGCGGTCTCGGCCAATCACAGTCATTTCTGTTGGCCACTGGTGAACACTATGGCAAATCAGCGCTGCTTAAGAACGTGCTCAGCGATGAATAAATGTCAGCGAGAAATGGATGTTTTTAAAACTTCAGTACCGGGACAACACTATAACAGAAACTCAAGGGGTGTGCTATAGAGCAGTGTTTCTCAACTGTTGGGTCGTGACCCAAAAGTGGGTCACGGGAAAATTTTTAGTGGGTCGCGAAGTGTGTGGAAAACATAAATTTTTAACTTATTTTGCTTATACCGGACTTTTATTTTGAAATGCTTATACCGAACTTTTATTTTGAAATGCTCATACCGGATGTTTATTTTGAAATGCGCAATTGTACTTTGTAATATTTGTATAATTTGACACATTTTGTCCATTGACATCAATAAAAGTTGTTTATATGTAAGTCTTGGTGATTTTCTTATGATTTATCTGTCACTACTTGTGTATGTTAACAAATAAATACAAATTAATTCATTACAATTCCTAAAATTATAATATAGTTCCTAAAAATTTGGGTCCCGGCTTGATGACCATGTAAAAATTTGGGTCCCATGGCCAAACCAGTTGAGAACCACTGCTATAGAGGACTGTATTGTTTAATCACTCACTGGGTTACATACTGTAGGCTGAAGCAGGGAACCATCAGTTCAAGTTTATCTGCTGCCATGAACTAAAGCCAAGGAGGACTCTTAAGCGTATTGCTCCTAAAGAGAGTGTGATGTTGTTTGATGCCTAATATGCTTTTATTTGTTTAAAATAAACTGAACTGAATGATATTTAAGTGATGTTTGCACCACCAGTGAAGGTGGTTAAGTGAGGTTTCTTCCCACCAGTTAGAAAACGGCGGCCGTGTGAAATAAGTGTATAGAATACAAATAGAACACCTTTGCAACAGGCAGAACACTCTATCGACTCCCTACTTTTCAATATTAACTAGTGTTGGGATTTTGGAAGTGACTTTTGTGTTGTGTTTTAGTAGGTCTTTACTGTACTCTGCATATTAGTACAATCAGTACTATGAACTAACTAATGGCCCGTTTCCACTGAGTAGTACGGTACGGTTCGGTGCGCTTTTAGGGCTGTTTACACTGTCTAAAAGCGTACCGAACCGAACCGTACCGTACCACTTTTTGGTCACTCTTTGCAAAGGGTACCAAGAGTGCCAAAAGGTGAAGCTAGACGCGCAGCTGAACGCTGATTGGTTTACAGAGATACGTCATTTGCTCGGGCAACAAGCCAGAATGAAAACAAAAGACCCATCATGTTTAATACACAGCCGAGACATTACACCGAAATAAAATAAATATATAATAACGAGCCATGGTCGACCCGAGCTCAAACAAACCTTGTAATCGTCTTGAACAGCCACAAAGCCAAGAAAAGAGTGGATTCTCCCCTGTGCCCTGTAGTTTTTTATGATCCCTTTTGAAGCGCGAGCGGTTTTGCTTTCTCACATGTGCTCGTGTGCGCGTCAATATTTGAAATAACAAACTTCTTGAGCTGATGATAATAACGTGCGCTTGATTATTGACATGCTTTTGAAGCCCGATCCTTTCAGAAACTGACAAACGCGAGACTGACGCGTGCAAACACAAAGGAGAAGCCGGAAAAAACAAAGGAGCAAATTATTGTTTCAGCAGACATGAAGAAACTGCTACGTTTAACCATTATCATCACCTTCTGGACTATTATAAACTCGGAATGACGGAATTTCTTTCTAACAAGAGGTCACATGTGCTGAAGATTAAAGATTCAGATGAGAGGTTTGCACTGACTGTGGGCTCTATTTCGTGTTGTTTTTTAACCTAAATAAGGACCAAATGTGTGCTTTGTGTAGTTTTTCCATATAACATATCGGAGACTGTAAGGGGCTGTATGTGTTCATATATGCTGCGTTATTTATTTTATATAATCGCAGACAGTAGGCTATTTCGCATCATTGATCTAGTTATAATCAGATCATGTTCATAGAAAGGTTAGTAATGAACATTTATACAGCAGTATTTATGTGTATAATAAAGCCTGTACACCACGCCCACCAAAAGAGTACCCTTTAGCAGTGGAAACGCAAGCCTGAAAAAGGTGACCCATACTGTACCGTACTGTACCACTCAGTGGAAACGGGCCATAACTAACTAACTAACTAATATATCAGCTGTTCTGGCTGGATATAATATGAAATATATTTTCCGGGAATATAATTTCAGCAGGACTCCCATAGGATGTAATGAAGACAAAAACTTCCATGATGTTCTGGCTGGTTATATAATTGTGCCAATCATAAAACCACTCCTATGTTTGTTGTGAATACGTGCCTTCTAATGGTGAAAATGACACACTGCGCCTTTAATGTTCTATTAAAGAAAACAAAGTCATCTTGGATGGCCTGTGGTTAAGTAAATAAATAGCATATTTTCATTTTTGACGAATTATCCCTTTAAGATTCAGTCTCTTCAAACGCTTCAAACCCAATGGAAGGGAAAACATGATCCTTAAGCCATTCCACAATGTAGTTCAGACACACACTGACACCTTCAGCTCTCTGTCAATGATAAGGTTCCCAAGCGGTTCTGCCTCGCCGATTCAATTATATTTCGTGGCTGATTATACTTATTTATTTATTTATTTTATTTTATTTTTTTAAATTGGCACAAACCTAAGACTGGTGGCACTCTAAAACAGAAAAGGAAAAACACAAAGCTCTAGGGAAATTACAGATTTAACGGTCTGACTGCGCTTTAGGGTGAGTTAAAGTGCACACGCTCGTGCAGTAATGAATTACTCATTGGAGTGTGTTACAAGATTGACAGCATTAAAGAGATTTGTGCTTGTGATCCGCTGCGATTATGATGAGATCAGACCAAGCAAATCAGGGTTTGGAAATGAAGATATCACATTTAGCATGTGTCGGCGCTGCCACAACTTTAAAAGCGTTCATTAAGACTTGCAAATTAGCACCACGGTTTGCAGGTTCATCAAATTTATGAGCTTCCTGTCTTGTATGTGAAACACAGATTGAGATGCAATGTTGATAATTGTTACGTGATTTCTTTTTTGAGACTGACGTTTGTGAGTTCAAGTTTATGAGCTTCCTGTCTTGTATGTGAAACAGCGATTGAGATGCAGTGTTAATAATTGTTATTGTGAGACAATGCATGTAAATAAAATAAAACATATAGTTATAATATTTAATTATAAAATATAAAAATAAATATATATTTAATTATAATACAGTTAAAACAATTTTAAAGGGTTTTTTTTTGCTCACAAAAACAAAAACTATATTTAAAAATGAAGTAATATTGTGACATGTTTTTGACATTTGACATTGGCTTTCAAAATAATATACATTGATTAATTTCAAAACAATTGTATTATTATTATTATTATTATTATTATTATTATTATTATTAGTTGTTGTGGCTGTTGTTGTTGTTGTTGTTGTTGTTATTAAATAATATTGATAATTTTCAAAACAAATTATTATTATTATTATTATTATTATTATTATTATTATTATTATTATTATTATTATTATTATTATTAATAATAATACTGTTGTTGTTGTTGTTGTTACTGTTACTGTTGTTGTTATTGATATTAATATTTATATTTATATTTATATTTATATTTATATTTATATTTATATTTATATTTATATTTATATTTATATTTATATTTATTAATATTAATAATAATATTAATATTAATAATAAAGTAATAATAACAATAATAATAACAATAATAATAGTTGTTGTTGTTGTTGTTGTTGTTGTTGTTGTTGTTGTTGTTGTTGTCATCGTTGTAGTTATTTTCAAAATTATGATTATTTTCTAAACAATTATATTGATGATGATGATGATGATGATGATGATGATGATGATGATGATGGTTAATATTATTATTATTGCTGTTGTTTAGAAGTTTTTCAGAATCCCAATAAATAGTAATATGAATTAAACATATTAAACATTTATTTAATTAATTCTACTACTACTACTACTACTACTACTTCTACTACTATTACTACTACTACTACTACTAATAATAATAATAATAATAACTATTATTATTATTATTGTTGTTGTTGTTGTGGTTTTTGTTGTTACAATAATAATAATATATAGTGCATTAATAATAATATACATTTTTTGAAACATTAAAACTTTTATTACAGTTAGTGCTGTCTGTATACTAAAATCACTTATGTACATTTTTTCCCACAACCAAAGCTTTCAACCAACATAAAAATACTAAATAACTAAATAAATAACTAACCAACTAACTCACTAACTAACTAACTAACTAACTAACTAAGTAAATAAATAAATAAATTTTAAAAGATTCTCAGTGAAGAATCTAAGAGCCTATATTTGTGTGTTTTTCAGATCATGCTGCTGACGGATCCAGAAGTGGAGAGCAGTTTGCTCATCAGCTCAGACGAAGGAGCCACCTATCAGAAATACCGCCTCAACTTCTACATCCTCAGCCTGCTGTTTCACCCCGAGCAGGAGGACTGGATCCTCGCTTATAGCCACGAGCAGAAGGTACACAATCATCCCAGCTAAATCATTCCTAAAAATGAGTAATTACGGTATGAGGCATTCAGCAAGGCACCATTCACACGGCTCTCTAATTATCAAGCTGTTTTATTGCCAAATGCATGAAAGCCAAAGGAAAAAAAAGCAAAACAAGTTTATGATATTTGCATACTTGCTAAAGAGCATTCCAGGCACAAACTGCAAAGCAAAGCATTATAATAAATAAAAGCACGCGTGCAAATGGATGCTAATCTACTGTATATTTGGGTTTGAAATATGTGCTCAGAAGGCAATTATCAATGCGAGGGGAAATACGTCTTAAAGAGACAATTTCAGTGAGCTTAAAGTTGGCAATTAAGACAATTTATGGATCCCCAGTCACAGGGAATTACCATTAATTATATGCTTTCGGGCTCATGGTTTGGGGCTGATAAATAATGGAAAATCTTTACTCTTCTGAAAGAAAGATTGTTTAAGCATCAGATTTATTCATATCAAAAGATCATTTAACTAGTCGAGATTTGGTTTATATATTTTTCTTTTCCTGATGCAACTGATGAGTCATTCTGGTTCTTTCCTTCTTTTGGATTTTGATTAATTCACAGATTTAATTATTTCAACTCTTTGATGTGGCTTTTTTCCCCTCCAAATATACACTGATGTTTAAAAGTTTCGGGATTGGTAATAAATACAATAACACTTTAGTTAATGTAACAATTTACACCATTCACTACTGGCTTATTACCTGCCTATTATTGGGATATTAAAGGTGCAGTATGTAAGTTTGACACCCAGTGGTTGAACTAGGTCTTGCACACCTGGATCAAGACAAACGCAAGCACAGGTTGCCAGATTGAGGACAGGAGCGAGTGATTTAAATCATGTTTTAACTAAAAGCAACGGCACACAATAGAAGGAATATTTTCCATATTAAAAGGTGTTTTTGTTCTAACCAATACCTCAAATTAATATATTAGAAATGGCTTCTATTTCTCGCTGGTGAACAAAAGAAAACTGACAATGATCACCTCAGATACACTTCATGTGCTTTATTCAGTGTTAAATACTAACAATGTGAGTTTGAATGTCGTTTTACAAGACATTTATTGCCATACAACTGAAAGTAGAAGCAGATAGTCAACCTCACTGTGTATCTCGTCACAAAGAGTGTTGTTAGGACACGGTGTTACAATGTAGCCTGCTCACCTAATGTTTACATTTTCAATATTTATATCAGGGTTCAACACTAAGGATTTTTTACTGGCCCGATTGGACCAGTGGTTCAGATTTTTACTTGCCCTGCCAAAATTTTTCTCTGGCCCAACCAAAAAATAATAATAATCTAATTGCTATTTCTTAGCCACATATTTTAAATAATGTGTCAAAAATAATTTCTAAAAATGTTAAGGAAAATGTGCATGCATTTTATTGCAAAATAAAACTTGGCTGATTTAAAAATGACAGCAAAACATCACAAAACAAACATTTTCTTTTAGCCTCTTAATTTGATGTTGCCGTCATGTTGACGTCTCTTTGCTGTGTTGATTTTTACCAGGTTACACAAAAAAAATAACGTGCTCACGACATCCAATCAGATAAGAGAAACCAAAGAAGTAATATGGTTTTTACGACTTCACAGAGAAAGTAGCATTCAAATACTTGAAAGCACAAACTATTTCTTGATTTTAAGACTATATATGCATGCAATTGACAAATAGTCGCAGGTAAATTAAAGTTTAGTGACAAGGCAGCACTGGCCTGATCTGACCAGTAACGATTCTCTCTACTGTCCCGAGCATCTCTCACACTGTCCCCGGGCCATCGGGCAGTCCTTATTGTTGAGCCCTGTATATTATTTGCTAATTAATAATGTCATATGGAACTGAATCTGCTTCATTTCGGAGTCTGCTACTGTCCACCAGGGGTCATATTTCGTTCAAGGATGCATGCTTTCAGAGCATACTTGGTTTGCCACCAAGGCAACCCGGGGTGCTGAAATAAAATTGGCTAAACTGGCATTGGGGAGGTTGTGTGTGTAAATTAGTTTTATTCAGTTAAATTAATTTCAGTACAATTATTGACTAAAATGAAAATGTTCATATGATTTATTTACAATACAGTTAGCAAAGTAATATTTTTCGTCTTTTAGTAAATATTATATGAGAGACTTGCTTCATTTACCAAATAAGTGGAGCTAATTGGATTTGCATTGTAACCATTAAATACAAGTTAAAAAGGTAGTATTTTTATTTAATATATTAAGTTTTTATTTACAATAATCATAAAATCGTTATGCATAAATCTGCAGATTTTTTACAAAATTCTCCACAGAAATAGCAATAAGTGTGCACAGATTCTGTCTGGCCCTATTCATTACTTGCATTACTTGTAATGCGTTACCCCCAACACTGACAAGAATAAATGACATTTTAAAATATTTTAGATCAAATAAAATTTCACAAGTTTTATTATATATATATTTGATTGAATAAATTCAGTCTTGCTAACCATTAGAGATCTTGGTCCCACTTTACATTAAGTGATGTTAACTAATATGTACTTACACTGCAATTAATAATTTGTTACAGTGTACTTATTGTGTAAATACATGTGTTTGCATTGTACTAATGATTGATAAAATACATGCGTGTAATTACATCTGAAATTAATTTCTGTAATTGCATCTTTAATTGCACTGTCGACCATCCCTTACACTTTAACCTATCATTAAACCTAGCTATACCACCAAACCTGTTCCAAAACTACCCGTATCCCACCCCAGTAGCACCAGAAGTGATCTGCAATACATTATGAACACAGTAAGTACACTGTATTTATTTTTGAAGCAGGTACATAGTAGTTATAGCCACTTAATATGAAGTGGGACCGAGATCTTTTTGAGGATCAAAATTTCTAACACCTAGATTGTTCAGTAGATTGAAAAGAAAATTCACAATTCGCCTCTCACAGTGACATCATCAAATGCATGATAGTTTGAAGTCTCAAGTGATGATGTTAAACAGCATCGACTTCAGTTACGACAAATCAACATTGACTTCACCCTTGAAGGAGGGCCGCCGCAAATGAATTACAATTAAACGAACAAATCAAAAAGAATTATCAGCCGATGGAGTGCTAATAGTTCTGTGTTTGCACAGTGTGCATGACTAGCCACGGTTGGAAGCTGTAAAAGCAAACAACACAATAAAGAAAACACAATCACCAGTGTAATTAAACCCTATCCAAAGCTACGCCAACAAATAAATGCATAATTCATTCATGTTGACAGTTTTGCTAGTCCAATGTCATCAGCAAGGTTCCTGATTCTGCTGAGTTTTTTTCATTTATTTATTATTAGTATAACAGTAAACAGATGAGAGATTAAACAAGCTCAAATAAAAAGCTCAGTACACTTCAGAAATGAACAGTTTGTGTTTTTCTCTGCTGCAAACACATATTAGATAAGCTATAGTGTACGTACAAATTTGTCATTCATTAAAGCAGGGGTGGGCAATTGACTTTTCCAAGGGGCCACTTTAGACTCTGGGGTGGTTTTAGAGGGCCAGGCCAATGCAGTTCATTTGTTAATTATTTATTTATTTATTTATTTATTTATTTATTTATTTATTTATTTATTTATTTATTTATTTAATTAATGAATACTTTATTTATTTATTTATTTCCTCATTCATTTATTTATTTAATTTATGAATTATTCATTTATTCATTTATTTGTTTATTTATTTATCTATCTATTTATTTAATTATTCATTCATTATTTATTTATTTTTAATTGTTTGTTTGTTCGTTTAGTTAATTATTTAATTATTAATTTATTCATTTATTTATTTTTATTTGTTCGTTCGTTCGTTCGTTTTTTCGTTTGTTCGTTGATTTATTTATTTAATGAATTATTCATTCATTAATTTATTTGTTTATTTATCTATTTAATTATTCATTTATTCATTGTTTATTTTGTTTGTTTGTTGGTTTATTTAATTGTTTAATTATTAATTGATTTATTTATTCGTTTGTTCATTCATTCATTCATTCGTTTGTTCGTTCTTTCGATCATTCATTCATTCATTCATTCATTTATTCATTCATTCATTCATTCATTCATTTATTTATTTTTATGTTTAGTGAGAGAATTCTGGCCTGTGTTGTGCTGAACAAGTGCACTGAAGTCGGGTTGAATGTGAGGTGGATATGTGATGTAATGATCATCACTGTATCAAAATTTGTTAAATTGTTAGTCTGAGATAGTCAGTCTGCCTTTATTAATGTGTACATTCATTCAAAGTGTGAAGGTGTCTGGTTGGTTCCTGTCACATGACTCTTGTTCGCTCGTGGCACTCTGAAATGTCTCCATTTGAAATAACGAGTGCACAAAAGACACTATATGTAAAAGTCCCCTTTTGTCGAAACGCAATATCAGATCTGCGCAATGCAAGGCATGCAGTAAAAATACTGTATCCATATTTTGCAGTTTTATTTCTCTTGCAGCATAAATTTACAATATTGTTTATCCTTATTGTAAAATTAACAGTGTTTTTTATTCTTCTCACATGTAATATATTTCCATACATCAAAAACATAATAACAACAATAACAACATAACTTTTTAATTCATTGTTCTTTCATTTATGAACTGTAAAACAATCCAAGGGGTAAATTACTGTATTTCCTATATGATTGGTCAGGTTTCATGCTCATTTTCTTTTTTGTTATTTGCTTTTTGTTTACTGTTTTCAGCAAATCAAAATGTATTTTTTTATGATGCCAATGGGATATTTTCCACAATGCAACTTAAAAATACAGTAACAATCTACATTTCTGTAATACAGTGAAAGAGTATTCATATTACTGTTAAATACTGTGCAATTTACAAAAAAAAAAATGTTAACAGTGTACATATATAGTAGCTTTTAAATCTGAATCTGCTGGACATTAATTGAAAACATTATCAACTAGGCATGAAGTTACAATAAGACTGAACCAGCTCAGAGGAGATTCGAGTCTAATTTGGTTTAGTTTAGTTTGATTCGCTTTGATCTGTTCTGTTGGTGTCACTGTGTCTAAATATGTCTTAGTTTCTTCCACCCACACTCAGGATGTTATATTGGATTTGAGATTGTGATATCACTGTTCCCAATGGATGCAAATACAAGTGCTGCATTCAAACCCCCCACTGGTTTCAGAAGTGTCTCACAAAAACCTGGCAAAAATGTGTTGCTTTGGGTTTCACACCTCAGGAAAACTTTTACTCAACGCTTTAACAAATAGCAGATTTCATTCCAAAGTGCCGTAAATACTAGTGTGGTATTTCTTTAAATTATACTTGGTATTATGGTATTAATTTAGAAAAATATACTGAAAACTTTTTACACTATCTATATTGAGAGTATATTAAGGATTTGCTTTTTACACTGGTTCTCCTTACTTTCCGTTCAAAGCTTAGTCAAGACTTGCTCCAAGATTACTGGTTTGCCTCTGCGTATTCTAGCAGAGTTACATGAACAGCAAATGATAAGGAAAACTCAAAGTGTGATTGGAGATGATTCCCATCCTCTGAAGCCTTTTTTGTAGTGTTGCCCTGTGGAAGAAAGTTTAGATGCATTCAATGTATATCTAACAGATATAAATTCACCTTTGTTCCTGAGGCAATAAGACTTTACAATCTTATATTTTATGACGTTTTAAAATCTTTAATATATGGGCCCTTTCTATGTTTTTTGTATTTTATTTTAGTACTATTTATGAAGTTATTACGAAGCTTGCTGGATTGTGTTTTTTAATATTGTTTAATAATGTTTGTTGTATTGAGATGCTATTGCCCCAAATAAATTGCCCCTGGTGGGATTAATAAAGCTGTTAAACTTAAACTTTTGTATTAGCTATCTGTATAAATGATTTCCTCCAAAGCACTGTGCACATAAATAGGATGTTTCTTGTCACTCTGAAAACATGTACGTGAGTCATTTCTATGCCTCATTTAGTGATCATTTTTATAGCTCAGTCTTAGTTCTCTTGCCGAATGCCATTTCTGCAGGGTAATTCTACTAATTGTGAAATTATAATTTTGGGATGTTGTTTTATTTAGTGTTTTGTTTGAAAAAGTCATTCCAGATTTAATTTGGTCCATTCCAAAACCTAGTTAGCTCGTTGTGTAGGCAGCGCTTAAGTTATTTAACATACATTATGTTCCAAAAGTAGAAACTTGATGTCAATTCCATAATCTATTACAAAAATGCTAATTGCTATTACTGTACATTGTTATAATGTCATTACCGTGTACTTTTTTCTTTTTAAAAGTAATTTATTTAATATATTTGATGTCAAACGAGTTATTTCTCCTGTCTTCTACTTCATTCATAAAGTTTGCAGGGTAATTATAATGATTCTTTTCGCTTTTCTTTTGTTCTGTATTTTGTTTGAGAAAGTCATTCTTGATATAATTTGCTCTGTTCCAAACGTTAGCTAGCTACTTGTGTAGGCATCATTTTAAGATTTAATGCAAATTATGTTCCTGTTATGGCCCAAAACCTAAAACTGGCTTGATTAATAAAATCAAGGTTTGAGCCGAACATGAAAGACATAGACACTTGAATATGACAGATTGACTAAATCTTTAATCTCATTAAATCAAACTTGCTAAAGAGACAATGAAAATATTAACAAATATCTGTAGACAGGTGAAAAGAGTAAAAACAGGTGAGTCTTCCAGGCCACTGCTTCATTCTGCTGAACTAAATAAATAATAAAACATGACTATGAAAGATGATAGTTTCTCCCCGTGCTGCTCCCAGCAAGATGCCACCCTGGGTGATCGCCAGGGCTTAATTTTTGCCGGAACACGTCAGATGTGGATCCGGCACCTCATTTTACCGATTCCCCTCCTCAACTAATTCAATTCAATTTAGCTTTATTTGTATAGCGCTTTTACAATGTAGATTGTGTCAAAGCAGCTTCACATAAAAGGTTGAAGTAAATTGAAACATTGTCGGTCCAGTTTTCAGAGTTGAAGTTCAGTTAAGTTCAGTTCAGTGTGGTTTAATATTCACTACTGAGAGTCCAAACAATAAAGAGCAAATCCATCGATGCGCAGCTCTACAGGTCCCGAACTATGCAAGCCAGTGGCAAGGAAAAAACTTCACCAATTGGCGAAAGTAAAGGATTAAAAAACCTCAAGAAGAAACCAGGCTCAGTTGGGCACGACCATTTCTCCTGTGGCCAAACGTGTGTGCAGAGCTGCAGTCTAGGCACCGAAGGCTGGAGAAGCTGGCCGTCAGTGAGACTCACAGGAATCAGTCTCATGCTGTCCACTCCTCCATGCACCACAGCAGCTGCTCAGGATACAGCCTGGTCTAGGATTATGAAACCATGGGATCATCTCGTCACGGCTCTTGGATCACATCTGTGGCGCTGCATAGTCTCTGAGGGCCTCAGGATGAGAATCCCCAGGTGGAAATAGAGAACAAAGAGAATAATTAGCATAGCTGCTGTTTATAGTGTATATAAACAAGATGCGTGGAGCACATTCATGCATCAAACTGCTATGTGATGGAATGAGTGTATGCTTCACTAAAAAGATAAATCTTCAATCTAGTTTTGAACTGCGAGAGTGTGAGAAACCCTCCTCCTCTGTCTACTGTTCACTTTCACTTTCTTCCGTTACTCCTCAACCCTCTTCACTTTCTGCCGTGACACAATCACCCCCTCCCCTCACCACCCTACTCTTAACTTTCGTCCGCAACACCTCTCCATTCTCTAGTAACATGCCGGATCCGTTACTCCAACCTGTTCCGGAACCTCGCAATTCACAAATTAAGCACTGGCGATCACCCATATTGCCAATGCCTAAATCTGCCACTGGTTATTAAAATGAGTTATTAATACTATTATGTTTAGTAATGTGTTGAAATAATCTTCTTTCCGTTAAAAAGCAAACGGGGAAAAATATACTAGAGGGCTAATGTTCTTGACCTCATCTGTACATATAGACAGACATCAAACAGAGCTAATGACAAGAGTAAAACTCACCTGAATAATTACATTACAGCATCATGTTATACCATGAGGTTAATATCGAGATTCTAACACTCTCTTTCTCTTCCAGCTCTACAGCTCTGTTGAGTTTGGCCGTCGCTGGCAGCTTGTTCACGAGCGGGTGGCGCCCAATCGATTCTACTGGTAAGCTCTCTGTGTGATTTCTTCTTCATCAATCATTCCAGCTCCTCGCGTTCTGCGGCTGATAAAAGAATAAAGCCGAAAACACGGATTGTTGATCTTCCCCACTGTGTCTCACCACCAACACCATCTCCGTTTTTTTTTCCTTTTTTACCTCAAAACCTCAGAACTTTTCTTTAATGACTGCTGTCGTTAGGCCTTGTTACCAAGTCCAAGTCTGCATTTTCAATGTTGCAAATGATTTAGTCATTAAGGAAGCTTCTTCAACTCGATCAGGACGGCTAATAGATGTCTAGACTGCAGTGATTAAAGAGACCTGTTGAGAAATAAAATCTAAATGCGCTTCGATTTTGTGTTTATCTCTGCTCTCAAGTGGACAAACTGAAATGAACTGAAAGGCAGTTTGGGTTTGATTGATTTTCTTTCTTTCTTTTTTTTGTCTTTCTGACAAGTTTATTTAGGATGCGTTATAAACATACACTGTGCTAATTCTTGCCTACAAGGGGGAGAAAAGGAAAAACAGGAACGTGTTTTTATAATATTAATTCACTTTTATAATTAGGGTTTCATCTGATTTTCAGCTATTGGATTGTCAGTACAGTCTAGTATTTTCTCAGTGCACAAGCCATTATTTTCTGATACTGCAAACTATTAATCAAGCAAGTCGCTGTATTCTGAAATATAAAGCTTACATATAATTGATTGCATCTAAACTTGTCATATATATGTTTATTAATATCCATTTTGGCACTGAAATTGTTTTCTTTAATTATATATATATATATATATATATA
>CAIGQQ010004000.1:1323919-1338701 GCA_903798035.1 Danio albolineatus
ATTATTATTATTATTATTATTATTATTATTATTATTATTATTATTATATTTAATTATAAGTCATATACTAATATTATTATTATTATTATTATTATTTGTTTTTAACCATAAGTCATGTATTATTATTATTATTAATTATAAGTCATATATTATTATTATTATTATTATTATATTTAATTATACATCATATTATTATTATTAGTAGTAGTAGTAGTAGTACTAGTAGTAGTAGTAGTATTATTATATTTATTATAATTATATTTATTATAAGTCATTTATTATTAGTAGTAGTAGTAGTATTATTAGTATTATTATTAGTATTATTATTATTATTATTATTATATATTTAATTATAAGTCATGGATTATTATTATATTATTATATTTTTTATATGATGTCATGTATCATTATTATTGTTGTTGTTGTTATGCAAATATTATTGTTATTTTAGATTTAATTTTAAATCATGGATTATTATTATTATTATTATTTATTTTTATTAATTTGTTATTTTTTATATATGTATTTAATTATAAATCATTGATTCTTCTTTTTCTTGTTCTTCTTTTTGTTATTATTATTTTATAAAGAAATGACCATTTAAAATTTTATTTTTCTTTATTTTTCTTTTTATTATTTATTTTTCATTACAACATAAAAATGATATAAATTTATAAAAATATTTATGCAGAGAAATATTCACTGTGAACCAAACCACTAAAAACACTTAGGTTACATATTAATAATAACAACTCAGTCTTTGTAATTTTATGATCATGCTAAACCAAATTACATTTTCTGGCTTAATTAGTTACTAAAACATTGTAAAATTCAGACTAATGTAACACTGCTTTACATACTTGCAATACTTTTTTTTTTACTCCGATTAATTTTTAGTACAATCAGAAGAGTTGCTGGAAGAATATCTTTACTGAGCGACAGACGAACACACACACACACACGCACTTTGCTTCATGCAGAAACCACACCATCTCTCCTTCTGTCTTGTGCAGGATTTTACACCTCACGCTCCGTGGCTTAAATCCTCCATTTGTATTCCTGACACTGGTCCCTTGTCATGTAAATGTGGCCTCTCCCCTCATTTTCCCCTGAATTATCAACGTTATTAATGCCGCTGTTCTGGAAAGTTCCAGATTTTTCGGGCCCCTCGAGGCCTTGTGGAACAAAGTGTGAAAGTTGTTAATCAGAGAGTGAAGTGCTGTGCGTTTACCAACACAAGCTGCTGCATCTGTGCCGCTTGTACTGCTAATTACTGTCATTCGTTTTCCTGATTGGGGTGTTGAGTTGCATTGTGGGATAGATAAAAAACTTTGGCTAGGTTGTTTGACAGTTTGGTCTAAAATTAAAAAATGAAAAATGTAGGTGTCAGTTATTTTTGGATGCCAAAAAAAGTGTGTGTGCGTGACATTTATCATCTATGATAATGTAATAATTATTGCTGTAACAGTGCATGAGCTGACATTATCAACAATGACACTCACTAAAACAAACAAATAAATAAAAATGCGCTGGGCAAAAAAGTATCACACTCAGAATAAAACAGGTCCAGAATAAAAGTTTGTTTGGACATAGTTTAAGCGTGTGTACTGTCTATATTTATAAATACACACGTGCTTGCATATATTTGAGAAAGTGTTTATTTTTATTTAGATATCAAATACATATGACTATAATACAAATTGTGTATAAACATCTATGTAACAAAATGTTTTGTACAGTTTTTTTCTATTTATGTGCGTGTAATCATGATTAATCTTTACCCATCACTATAAATAAATAAATAACAAAATTATGATTGTTATAGGGGGATTTTTTTGGGTAACAACAATTATTAATTTGCTAAATATTTTTTATATTTATATTTATATTTATAATTATATTTATTTTTATATTTATATTTATTTTAATTTTTATATTTATAAAAAAATACTTAAATAATAGTTTTTAAAATTATATTATATTATATTATATTATATTATATTATATAGTTGAAGTCAGAATTATTAGTCCCCCATGTTTATTTTTTTCCCCAATTTCTGTTTGACGGAGAGAAGATTTTTTTCAACACATTTCTAATCATAAGAGTTTTAATAACTCATTTCTAATAACTGATTTTTTTTATCTTTGTCATGATGACAGTACATAATATTTGACTAGATATTTTTCAAGACACTTCTATGCAGCTTAAATTGACATTTAAATGACTTAACTACAGTAGGTTAGTTATTATATTAATATATTAAAATATTATTAGGCATATTGTGAAAATTTCCTTGCTCTGTTAAACATCATTTTGGGAAATATTAGAAAAAGAAAAAAAATCAATGGGGGTTTAATAATTCTGATTTCAACTGTGTGTATATTTTGCTTAAAAGCTCCCCTTTCCTTGCACAAAACAACCGTGCCTGGAAACACAACTGGTGTGATAGTTTCTCTTCAAAATAGATTGGACAAAAGCAATGCTCATGCACCCACAGTCCTACTGCTTTCAAGAGGTCTCCAGATTTTTAGTATTCAGCCACTGTTGCCGCTTTCGCTTTTACCATTCTTTGAACAGATTATTACTAGGCCTAACGTTAACTATGTGCCGGTGATTATCCTTTTTTTTCTGATTTTGCTTGCAATTATTTTTGTTAATATGTTTTAATTATCATCCTTTACAATAACATTGCTTTAATAGGAGATTAACACTCTATTTATCCATAGTTACCTGATGATCTGGACCTTTAGCCTGGAAAAACTACTGTGTATAGTTTTAGATAAACAAGATTGATTTTTAAAAATGTTAATTGTTTTTTAAAAACATTTTTGTTGAATAAAAAGTGCATGCATACAGCTATATTTAGCTTGTTCTGACACATTCATTTATTTTATTTATTTCTGGCAAGGAAATAATTAGTTTGGTGTGACCAGAGAAGCAAAAAATCATTAGGTAAATCCTTAGAGTTGAGCCCTAAAAAGGGAAAATAATAAAAATAACTTTAAAAAATGATAAATAAATAAGTAAGTAAATATGTAAGTAAGTAAGTTAAGGAGGCATGTAGACATAACATATAATTTAAAACAAGTAATTTTAGCTTGCCAACAACAAAGTTGTGACTTGAGTAACGTTGGAAAACTACTAGCCACAAAGGCTGGTGATCAAAAAGTTAATGTCAACCCTTGTATATATATATATCTACTGCTGTCGAAATGTTGATGCCCTTGAACATAAAATCCATTTTATCTTGAGGTTATCTGATAAAAATCAGTATGAATGACATATTCTACTTTCCCTGTCCATACAATGTTCATAAACCTCTTACAGAGAAAAAAAAATACATTAGAGCATGCAATGGAGACTAATAATAAGTTCAAAATATCTAGTTAAAGTCTTTTATACTAAATGATATTCTTGACAGCTACTACAAAACCTTCCATTCAGTGCCGAGAAGTGCTGTATTCAGTCATTTTAATAATAGCAGCGTATACTGTATATTATATAGAAATCAGACTTATATTCAGTGTTATGACCTCTCAACTCTTTCTCAACATAAACATCGTCTTTATCCAAGAAATGGTAGGGATTAATGTGAGAGTTACGACAGACAAACATTCTAATGTCCTTCAGCAGTGATGGACAAAAGTATGATCTTTTCTACATCCCAAACAACAACTTTACCATTATTAAGCAGCTAATTAGTAGTTTATTGAGCTAAAAGTATTAGTTAATAAAGTATTAGTTTGTTTATAGCATGAATTGTACATTAAAGTGTGATGCTGTTATCTATTTTATGTGTGTGTACTGTATGTATGCATGTACCTGGGAGTGTATGCATGTACAGACAGTTGGTGAATTGAGCACATTCTGTTTCTAAAATGTTTGGTTAATTTAGAGTCTCCCTCTCTCTTTCTTGTACTAGTGATTATGGTTTCGAAAGAAGGACTGATGGGAAATGCACTCCAGCATTCTGGTTTCCACCGTCTTCCATGTCTCGAACCTGCACTACAGAGCACACGTTTCTCAACAGCACTGGGTGAGAACAATATTTCATGTGATTTACACATACTGTAGCTGATTCATAGCAATGGTCCAGAGACCATTCAAGTATATAATATTATATATATATATATTATTTTACTTTTTTTAAATTCTGCAAGTATGCTTTAAATGTATCAAAAAGTTACAAATGTATTAATTTATTCGTTTATTTTTTATTTTACTTAATTTATTACTATTTTATTTAGAAATCCTAATGAGGTTTTCTTTAGGATTATGTGTATTTTAATTTAATTTAATTTAATTTAATTTAATTATTTTAATTTGTTTAATTTATTTAATTCAATTTTTTATACAATTTTTAAATTAAATTAAATTGAATTTAATAAATGTAATTTAATGTAATTTATTTTAATTTAATGTAATTTAATTATTTTAATTTGTTTAATTTAATTTGTTTAATTTAATTTAATTTAATTTAATTTAATTTAATTTAATTTAATTTAATTTAATTTTATTTTATTTTATTTTATTTTATTTTATTTTATTTTAAGAACTCTCCCTCTCACATTCATCTGTATAACGGCAATGAATAGCAACCAGCATTAGGTTTAAAGATTCAAAAGTATTACAGGATGGTCTCAAGAAACACATTCTGTATAAAAAAGAGCTTTGCTGAAAAGCAAGCTAACAATGTCATTTTTTATTTATCAATATGCCTTACCTTGACCAGTAGTCTTCATGTTCAAGTGTGTGTTCTTGAGATTCCAAGTTGTGAGAACAAATGTGAAACTAAATAGAAATATGCCATTATTCTTTCTCGTTATAAAACAAGTTGCCATATTGACCAGCCATCATTCTGAATTTTATCTGAATTTTCTCCAGTGCGGAGATATTCAGCACAGTGAATAAGAGACTATTTAGGATGATTCAGCTTTCTAATTACAAATGCACTGAAATCAAAATACTCGGCTGAAATCGTAAATACTGGATGCACTTGGTCGAAAAAAAATGGGTTGTAAATAATTATTTATTATTTTATTACATAAATGCATTTTTCTTTCTTCTAAATTCCCTTTCTTCCCAGTGTGACCCGCTAATAGAGATTTTTGCAGATTCCATAATATATATATTATCAATAATATTCTGATGAACTATAATGGATACAAACAAAAATATTCTTGTATTGCATATTTTAAAAAAATACAAAATATTTACAGAATTAGTTAAAAATATGTTTAAATTAATGTGTTAATTATTTAAAATTGTAAAAGAAAATTGACCAAAAGTGAATGTTGGCTAACAGGTTAAAATAAACAGTAGTTTTGCCCAAACTGCAGCATGAAAATGCCACAAATTATTGGCTGAAAATTGGGTTCATCCCTAATTTTAATCTTGATTTTTTAAAAGCTATTATTATTAATTAAATTATTCTTTCTAGACAGAACTGTGACACTAATAAACTCTCCCGTTTTCCAGTATTTAATGCTCAAAGTGAAGCGTAAATCACTGATGTACTGAACTTTCACATTGACGAATCTTCATCCCTCACTACCTTCTTTGTCTGTTTATATCTGTAAAACTGCTTTGACGCAATCAGTATTATACAAAGTCCTATTGAAATAAAGGTGACTTGACTCACTTGAACACACAGTCTAGAACAAAGACAAACAGCGAAGGTCAGGATTAAAAAAAAAAACACAATGAATTCAGTTCATTATTCAGCAAAACCTATTCTCTGACGCCATTCACTAATATTATATGGACAAGCGGGAGCAGAACATTTTTTATAATGTCTCCATTTGTGGTCTGAAATAGAAAGAAGGACATACAGCACTGGGAAAACTTACCTTTTCGATCTCATTCAAGCTTTGTTAGCACCCCATATATTGTTTGTCATTGCTGTATATAGAACCACTCTATGAAATTACAGTAGACATTGCGTGCATATTTTGTTTAGTTTTTTTAATAAAAATGTTGGAGACACTTTATTTTAAGTTACAATTATTGCTCTAAACAAATCATTGAACAAGACTGTTAGCATAATAAACTACTAATTTGCTGCTTATTAATAGTTAGCAAGGCAGTAGCTGGATTTGGGTATTGGGTAGAATAAGGGATGTAGAATAAGATCATGTTTTTATCTACTACAGTCAAAAAAGCACTTAATATATTAATGATAGTTAGGTAATTAATATCTGCATGCCCAGAAATGAACAGATTGTAATTTTTGTGTACGATATGGTACGGATTCACCACTAAACTGACATTTGCTTTTAAAATCACACTGACATGTTTATATGTGGGGTGAAATTTTGGAATAGTCTGGAAAAGAGCTTAAAACAGTGTCCATATATTAAACAGTTTAAAAAGTTGTGTAAAAATATATATTATTAAAGGAATATGTGAATGAAAAGAGGTGATTGGGACAACATCATGAATTTATTGTGAATATTTAGGTAGTGGCTGTAAGTAGCAACATATAAAGTTTTAGGTTTGTGTTCTTAAGGAAATATACAAATGATGTAAAGAACGAACATACAGCCAGGAAAATAAACAAGGAACATGTCCTGTTTTTTTTTTTGGGTGGGGGGAATAATATTTTTATAGTTGCTGTAAACAAGAAATTGAACCAGATTTTAATAAATAAAACCAAACAGAAAAAAAAAATCTGAAAAATGAGTTATGGGTAATAACAATGAAAAGACACAAGGGGAAAGTACTGAACTTACATCAAAGGCTTTGGTGATGGCAGCTTAAAGATGCCTCTCACATGAAGAATGAAGTCACATGCATTGCTCAGGTGTCAGTTTTTCACAGACCTCAACAGAATGTAAACATTTTGATGATTCAGTCAGGTGATTGGCTGGCAGTGGTGGAAAGAGTACTGAAAAATTATACTCAAGTAAAAGTACCCAAAATTTGACCAAAAATGTAGTGCAAGTAGAGTAAAAGTATCTGTTGTAAATATTACTCAAAGTACAGTATGAGTAAAAAGTAGCCATTTTAAAAGTACTCAAGAGTATTGAGTAGTGAGTATTACGCTGTAAAAAGTTGATGCGTTTACAGAATGTTACGTTTACACATCCCTGCACAACAACATGTAGTGTAGCATTCTACAGCCTGGTGTTCTTTCTCTGAAAGTATTTTGAGCTTTCTTGGCTGTTTTTTGGATCATTGTCTTGCTGAAAAGTCCACCCTGGTTTCATCTTCATCATCCTGCTAATGTAGATGTTGGAATGAACAAACATTGATTTACACTGATGAAGAGCAGAATGTTGCTTAATGACTTCAGAGAGATTTCAGCTGCAGTCTGGGCTTTCACTGCCTTTCTACACCTCCCTTTCTTCACGTGTTCAATACTTTCTCCTGTGTCATTTTGTTTTATTGCACATAATTTGATTTGTAAAATAATTCGATTTGTGTTCTTTGCATATATGGATTTCTTTGGTTGTTTGGTTCTTGGCACCTTTAGAAATTTGTTTTCTGAGAAAAATGGTGACATGTTCAATATTTATTTTCTGTATAAAATCTAAGGATACAATTGGAAACTATATAAAGATATAATAAAAGGATGACAAATTTGTGGGTAATGTCGTGGGAATCAAATAATAAGCTTGTGCTTCGTCTCGCTTCCTTTCCAGCTGGTTAGAATCTATAATGTTTTAGTTTACATATGAAGAGTTCAGATGCAAAAACCTCTGAGGCTGCATTTACACTGCAGATCTGCATTTACACTGCAGGACTATCCTTAAAGGCCCAGTACCAAAAACAGCAAAAAGCTGTTTAGAGCTATAATACAAAGACTTGAGACAGCTATAATTAATAATCTGATGGGTATTTTGAGCTGAAACTTTACAGACAAATTCTGCTGACACAAAAGACTTATATTAAATACAAAAAAGGGGTCAAATATGTGCCCTTTAGTCTAAGACTTTTTAAACCAGTAGGCATTTTTTATTAGTTTATATTGGTTACGTGGCAGATATTGCACTCTCTTGCTTTCTCGTTAACATGCTTAAATACTTGTGCTACATGACAATATAAAAGCTTTTTTTTTAGTCCTCGTGTATGAGATTTAAGGTTTGAGACTCTGCTGAAGTCTATTCTGAAGTGAAAGCATCAGACCTGATGTCATTCGCTATGGTTTTTAATGATGAACTACTTGCAATGACACGTGAAAATCTGATCTACCTGCTTACACTGCACACACACGGGCACAGATCAGATTCATATCGGATACATTTCCACATATGAACAAGTCCTGAATCTGATTTGAGTCAATCAGAATCCATGTGATTTTTTTTTATTTTACCTGCTGACATGTACATGAGCCATATGTGATCTGTGGCTTCATGGGAGAAAATAATAATAATGATAATAATTGGAATTGAGTCACTTGAAGCATGCAGTGTAAATGCAGCCTAAGTGCCATCTGAAAATTCAATCTTAAATAAGCTTCTTCTTCTTTTGGCAGCCTTCCGTGTTTATGTTCGGTTACTTTACTTTAAAAGCAATGAAAATAACCTCTGCTTTGCTGTAAAAGTAAAATTCCTAAACCTACACATAAGAGCCTGATAAAAAAAGTGAAACTATGCTCAGCTTAGAAGAAGAATCCAGACGGCACTTAAGAGGTTTTTGCATCTGAACTCTTTAAATGAAGCCGTTTTGTTGACCATGATGAAATGTAAGTGTGTTTGAATACTTGTCTTAAGAGTGGATTATGCTGTTCAAAAAACAAATGAATCTGAATCTGTGTGTGTGTCTGCAGATACAGGAAGGTGGTGTCTAATAACTGCACGGGCGGTGTGATGGAGCGGTACACGGCCCGCAGACAACTGTGCCCCATTCAAGCTCCTCGCGGCCTTCATTTAGTGACCAGCGAAG
Organism: Danio albolineatus; assembly: GCA_903798035.1. Classification (NCBI taxonomy): domain Eukaryota; kingdom Metazoa; phylum Chordata; class Actinopteri; order Cypriniformes; family Danionidae; genus Danio; species Danio albolineatus. The sequence continues at coordinate 1,332,807 of CAIGQQ010004000.1, forward strand.
GGAAGCTCACAGCCACTCTGGCCAGCAACGTCACTTTCCTCGTCTTCCTGGAGGAGGTATTGACTTTGTTGACTTTTTTTTAAAGTGTCCAAACCGTTTTGCTTGCTTTCTGAGAAAAAAAATATGGCTTTTTGTTTAAAGGATATTGCTTTCTGTTACTTTTTTGTCAGTTTTTTGTGTGTGTTTAAAAACCAAACATGATTGAGGTCAGTGGGCTGAAGCTAATTAAGCCAAACTTTATTAAAGTTGCCATTGGTGAGTTCCTAATTTATTTAATATTTAAACATAACTAGAAAACATTGTTTTATATTATTTACTGCAGTATATATTTTTAATTTTTATAATGATTTTTTTACAATAAAACAAAAATATTGAATTTATAACATAATGGAGTTACACCAGTCAAGCTGCACCTGCTTTTTGCCTTGGTTTGTTCGCTGATATATTCTGCGTTGTCCTTTATCCGTTGAGTGACAGTATTCATACTTTAAGAAATCAGATTCATTTACAGCATTTAAATGAAAGATTTATTTTCAGTCGGCTTTTTTGTAGCTCAAAAAATAAAACAAACAAAAAAGTTAAATAAGAAATTTTGATTTCTGTCAAAGGCATTCGCCCCAATCCTCACTATCATTTTCACTTCTCTTCTCATGTGGGATGGAGGGTCAAATCAAAGATTACCATGGGCCAACTTTGGCCCACTGGCCCTAGTTTGGGCTTCTCAGGTGTAAACAATGGCTAAAAACTATTTTGCCTACTATCCAAGTTCAGACTTCTCTTTTTCAGACTTCGCTGTTTTTAAATGATGTTTCAAAACTATTTTGCTGTCTAAGAAAAAAATACTTTAAGACTGCTGAAAGTTCTGACATTTTCAGCTGTTTTGTAATTTTTAAAACATATTTTTTGGCATTTTTATTTTCAAGGATGTTTCAAAACATTTTTGCTTTCTGTTACTTTTTTTTGTCCGTGTTACGCCCCATGTGGCTCGGAGGATGAAAAATGGCTTTACATAATTATGGCAACCCAATAATTTAAGAATTCCCCTGAGACGTTATCAGCTGTGAATCGACACTGACAACAGATGTGGCAAAAAGTGGTTAGCTTTATTTACAATAAAAATAATATTGAATCACCTAAAGTATATTTACAAACGTGTACATAAATGCAAAATAAAACAAATGAAGTTTATTTATAAACTAATTTCGAGACGATCACGTGCAGATGATTGCTCGCAGCTGGTCCCGCATTATTCAATTTATGATTCACCAATCAGATGAGTCCTTAGCCACTATAAATACCCTAAGTTTCATATCACAGCCATCTTCGATTTGAAGAATCCCCCCTTCCACCCCTACTCCTCCTCCTTTCCTAGATGGGTGGCACGGTGGCCTAGTGGTTAGCACTGTTGCCTCACAGCAAGAACATCACTGGTTCTAGTCCTTACCATGCCAGCTGACGTTTCTGTGCAGAGTTTACACGTTCTCACCGTGCTCACGTGGGTTTCCCCCGGGTTCCCCTCCCACCATCCAAAAACATGCAACATAAGTTAATTGACTAATCCAAATCGGCACCATAGACATGCTCTTAGTAAGTAGTTATGTTTTCATAGCAATCACTATCCGTTCATTAGCTACCCTTAGCAGGGGAGTTCTCGAGATCTACCTGAGCTCAAACTCTCCTCTCACCTTGCAAATGGGAGGGAGCCCTGGGCTCGAGGATCTTATGAGCTCAGGGCTCTCTCCCAGGACAGCATGCCAAACAAACTTTATAATCAATCGTCAGCTAAGTGTGAACTCTTGAAACAAATTCACTGAAACAAACCTGATAGAGGGAAGGAAAATAAGCGGTGCCAGATCAAAGGAAAATAACAAATTAAACACCAGCTAACTAACCCACCCACCCCCACCCCCTGGAGCGCTTAAATGACCCCATCCTTGTCTGATTGGTCCACTCGTGAGAACTCCACAAGCCAATCGGAACACCTAGATTTTAGGAGAACAGCAGACCGCAAATAAAATGGAAAGGTGAGGAGAGAACAACAGTGCAACACCCCCAATGCATGTAACAGTCTGTTTAAAAACAGCTGTGCTTTCTGTCAAAGAAACAAAAATAAATAAATAAATACTTATACTTCATATGACATTAAGTTATGTGACTTTTTCCCATCTTATTTTTATTCAATGATGTTTCACATTATTGCCTTTATTTCCCCTCCAGGGTGACGGATCGAAAACCAGCATCACTGTGGATTTTGGCGATGGAAACGCCTTCACCTACTCCAACGTGAGCTCCATCGAGGATGGCATCAAACACATCTACAAGACTGTGGGCATCTACCGAGTGTCAGCCACGGCGGAGAACAGTCTGGGCTCAGAAACAGTGCTCCTCTTCCTACACATTACATGTAAGCCAAGATGTGGGAGTGACAATATGCATAACACAGACAGCCATATCGTAGCCTGCATTGATATCCCTGATGTATTTTACAGACCCGCTGAGTCTCATTTATGCTTTATTGACCAGAAAAAATCTCATTTGGCCTTGGTGCTATTGAACTCGGCATTAAACAATTTGGATTTCAGGCTCGTAGTGTCTGACTATGACCATGAGATTGGAATCATCCCTCTCAGTTATTGCCGAAAGACACTTTAGTGTAAGATGAAGGTCCCGGGGATCTAAACTATATCGTGCTGGACTGATGAACTTTAACTAGTGTTACTTTTACAATTAGCAGCTATCAAACTGTAAAATTTATTTCTAAAATAAAAACTTCATGACTGGCTCACATGAGTTTGTTCTGTTTAGTTAATCAAATGCATGCAGATGAAGAGATTTATCATTTAAAATACTCAAATGAGTCAACTTTTTGACCTGTTTTCAAACAAATGACTCTCATGAACAATTCTTTTCAAATGAATCAAAACATGCAGTTTACTCTTATGTTGTACTCCTGAGACTTTAACATATTGTATGAACTAAGAATTATCATGAGTACTATTATATTAAATTAAACATATTACTTTGGTAAATTTTATTTAATGCTTTTAGTTTAATGAACAATTTAATTCTAATGGAATATTTACAAAAATACAGTTGTTTTGTCTGATTCCCAAACAAATGACTCTCATGAGTTGATTGTATTTAGTGAATCAAAAACAGTCAGATAAAAGGATTCATGCTGCAAAATCCTTGCCTGATTCTCAGGCCCTGTTTACACTAGTAGGTTTTAGTTTAAAAACGGCGTTTTAGCATGAAAACGATCCGCGTCCACACTAGAGTCTCTCAACAGACCTCCCTCCACCAAAAACGTATATCACGTGACCATTCGCGCACTCTGGGCATGCGCGTTCAAGTATAAACAGGAAGCATGTGTCTCGCTCGGCATTTGGTTATTGTTAGTCAACAAACGCTGGTTGAACGATGAACGCGATGGTAAAGAAAGCAAGAGAGGTCTTTTTGAGGACAGACGACGAGGTTGAGTTGTTACTTAAAGTAACAAATGAATATAAAACATCCATGGCTATCGAAAATACAGTGTTTACAGTGAAGGCTGGTCTGCCGTCTGCCGGTGACGTTATAGCCATGTGCGCTTGACAAATAAGGAAAGGATACGCAATGACCCAAAGCCCCAATCACGTAGCCAATCTCAGCAGCCACGCCTCTGTTTTCAAAGATATCCGTTTCCCTCCATCCACACTGAGACGCAACAGCAGTGTTTCAGAATGAAAACGCTCTCTCCAGCGTTTCCAAAACGCTCCGTTTTCGCAGCTCAAAAACTCCGGCGTAGTGTGGACGGATGACATAACCGTAGCAAAACTTATGCGTTTTAAAACGAAAACGCACTAGCGTAAACGGGGCCTCAGAGTCTGAGAATTTTTGTACCTATTTCTAAAAAAAGGACTTCCGTGAACAATTCTTTTAAAAATGAATTAAAACATACGGTTTACTCTTACTTTATGTTGCACGCTTGAGATTTTATACAGGAAAATCTGGAAAACAGTTTCTGTTTAAAGCTTTTAATTTCAATTCAATAATTGAATTGATTCCAATTCTTTGTATTTATCCTTTTTGCTGTGCAAAAAAATACAATATGCCTTGTTTAGTTTGATTCAATTTACTGAAGAGATTTATACTTTAAAACCCTTTACTGATTTTCAAATGAGTCAGTTTTTAACCTCTAAACAAATGGCTCTGTTGAACAATTATTTTAAAATGAATCAAAACATACAGTTTACTCTTACATTATGTTGTACTCCTGTACTGTATGTTGTTATATTTTTGCTTTAAAGCTTTTTGAAGAAAAAATTAATTTGAATGGATTTTTTTAACCAAAAATTCCAATATGCCTTGTTTATGTACTAAGAATTATGCTTTTTTTAGTTAAAAATTATATATTGGTCAGTTTCTGCATTGAAGCTTTGAATTTAAAGGAAGATGTTATACTAGTGGGATTTTTGATTTTATTTCTTTGTATTGATTCACTACTTTGCTAAAAAAAACAATATCCCTTGTTTAGTTTGATTCCAGAACAAATGACTCTCTTGAGTTGATTCTATATTGTGAATCAGAAACATCAGATGTACATACTGTAAAACTGATTTTCAAATGAGTCAAAAATTACAGTTTATGTTGTACTCCTGAGACTCTATACTACAGTATGTACTAAGAATTACTTCATTAAATAAAAAATACCAATATGTTAACCATATTTAAGTTCCTAGTATTATTGATTTAATCTAATTAAATGTTTTATTTCTTAATGCAAAACATTTGCCTAGTTTAGTTGGATTCCTAAACAAATAAAATGACTCTTATAAACAATTCTTTTAAAGTGAATTGAACTTTCCAACTTTCCTTTCATATATTGCTACAAAGTGCTTTGTTTTCCTTATAAAGTAATTTATTTATTTTTTTTAATCTGAAATATTGTTTTTAATGTATAGTTTAGACCAGTTATGGAACTGCTGCGTCTAAAAACTGAAATCAATTAAAATAAATTAACAACATTAAAACATCCTGTAACATTCTGAAGAAGGGGAAAGTGTGATTGGTCATTTCACATGTTGGTCAAACAGCCTCTTCTGGACTGTGTGGGTGGTTCTTGGCCAAAATATGGATTCGACTTGATGCCAATAACCCAAAAGTCTGGCTCTACAAAACTCTTATTATGTAACAAAGTGTTGTGCTAATGTTGGATGACATTATTTTAACACATTTCGAGCAGATGGCATAGACTTTTTGTGTTTTTTTTTTAGCGGCCTTGGTGTGTGTTTGTTTGGAAGAAGCTCATCAGCATTTAATAGTGATTATGTGACTCTAACTTTAAGCTTTTCTCTTATGTCCCCCTACTCCATGAACTAGCCACCACTGCCACATTCAGAATGAAAGACAGACCGACATTCAGACAGAAGTCTTTGCAGTGACATACAGTATTGATCCGGGAGAAGGAACATTTTCAGTCTGTCAATCCTATGGTGCCAAACAAAGCATACAGAGCCACTGGAGCAAGAGCTGAGTTTCATACGCAGATGATTCTGTGTCCTGAACAGAAGTTTTGTGAATGAATGAACGCATATATGCTAGAATTGTAAGGAAGAGGTTTAATAAGAAGTTTCCAATAAATATAATCAGAAAGATCAGTTATATTATTTAATTAAGTATAAATAGATAGATGGATGGATGGATGGATGGATGGATAGATGGATGGATGGATGGGTGGGTGGGTGCGTGGGTGGGTAGGTAGGTAGGTAGGAGGTAGGTAGGTAGGTAGGTAGGTAGGTAGGTAGGTAGATAGATAGATAGATAGATAGATAGATAGATAGATAGATAGATAGATAGATAGATAGATAGATAGATAGATAGATAGATAGATAGATAGATAGATAGAAGCAAAAA
>CAIGQQ010004000.1:1348701-1360733 GCA_903798035.1 Danio albolineatus
AGACAGACAGACAGACAGACAGACAGACAGACAGACAGACAGACAGATAGATAGATAGATAGATAGATAGATAGATAGATAGATAGATAGATGTTCACTCACTCATGTATGTGTTTTAATCCAGATATCGGCCTTTTTTCTTGCTCAAACCTCACCCTGCCTCTGCAGTGTCTCTCTGAGAGCAGATCCTCATAAATCTGTATTGAAGGGCAGCATGTTCACTGTATAATGTGTAGATAGCCTTATTAAAAAAGTATAATAGACTCACTGACCCTGGTACCATTCATAAAGAACGTAATTATTCATGCAATGGTCTAATTTTAAAAGGGTGAGAAAGAAGAGAGCGAGAGACAGAAGGTGAGCGGCGCAGAGAAATAAAGGAGCGCAGAAATAAGTCAGGAGTCATTTAGTAAAATGAGACAGATTTAATGAAGCTCGTGAGGAAAGAGTGGGGGAAAAAAGGGACTCTTTGAACAGGAGGACATTTAATCAGCACTGAACCCAAACCTGAAGCTGAAGAGTTACAAACAAGTGACACCTGTGTCCCTAAAAAATAAAATAAAATAAAATAAAGGGCAACACAGTGGCGCAGTAGGTAAGCTAAATTGTCCGTAGTGTATGTGTGTGAATGAGTGTGTATGGATGTTTCCCAGAGATGGGTTGCGACCGGAAGAGCATCCGCTGCGTAAAACTAATGCTGGATAAGTTGGCGGTTTATTCCTCTGTGGCAACCCCGGATTAATAAAGGGACTAAGCCGAAAATAAAATAAAATAAAATAGTGAAGTTAAAAGCAAATCAAATAAAGTAAAATAGGTTGTTACTTGAAACAAACTAATAGTAAAATAAAAAATAAAAATAATGAAGTGATTAAAAATTAAAAATGAATAAAATAAAAATAAATTAACAATTACTATATTCTTTTTTTTCTCAGATATTTTGTTAGCATTATTTTTTATCTATCATTATTATCTGTTATTTCTACTAAAATAAAATAAAATAGTGGTAACAGATACACAATGTTTATTTGTATATAATTGTATAATTATATATTACTTATAAATTACATAATTATAGTATAAATGTGAGCGTCACAGTGACGCAGTGGGTAGTGCTGTCGCCTCTCAGCAAGAAGGTCGCTGGTTTGAGCCCCGGCTGGGTCAGTTGGAATTTCTGTGTGAAGTTTGCATGTTCTTTCCATGTTGGTGTTTCCCAGAATTGGGTTGCGCTGGAAGGGCATGTGCTGGATAAGTTGGCGGTTCATTCCGCTGTGGCGATAACTGATTAATGAAGGGACTAAGCCATAAAGAAAAAGAATGAATGAATAGTATAAATGTGCTTTTTTTTTTTTTTACAAAAAATAATTATTTTTTATTATTACTTGTTAAATATGATTTATTAACTAATTTTATTTAATTGGTTATTTTATGTTAATTTTAAGCTCGTTACCAAATATGACTTTTTCTTAATCCAAAATAAAAAAGATAAAAAAAATAATTATCTTATTTTATTTTATTTTATTTTACGAATTTTATTTTATTCTGTAATATAGGAAAATATATTTCCTCAATATACATGATTTAATAGTTGGTAAAAATGTTGCTTTTTATTTCCATTTGTTTAGTTTAATCCCATTTTATTCCGTTTCATTGTTTTTTCCATAATTTACTTAATTTATCTTTTTATTTATTATTAAGTAAAACATTTTTTTAAAGTTTTTATTTTAATGTATTAATTTCCTTATTTATTTAATCTTGTTTTATTTCATTTTATTTCATTTTAATTGCTTTTATTTAATTTCCTTAATTTAGTTTTACCTTAAATTTATAGTGTTTTATTGTATTTTATTTCCTTAAAATTTTACAGAAATCATTCATTCATACATTTTCTTTTTGGCTTATTCCCTTTATTAATCTGGGGTCGCCACAGCGGAATGAACCACCAACTTATCCAGCATATGTTTTACGCAGCGGAACCCACTCGAACACAGAGAGAACATGCAAACTCCGCACAGAAATACCAACTAACCCAGCCTAGGCTCAAACCAGCGACCTTCCTGCTGTGAGGCGATCGTGCTACCCACTGCGCTTATTTAATTTAATTTAATTCCTTATTTATTATTTTTTTCAATTAAGTTTGACCAGATTATAATCATTCGGTTGAAGATCATATTTGAGTGGCATGAAAATAAGCAGGATACTCAACATGTCAAATTATCCAGTAAAAGTGTCAGTCTGCTCTCTATCAGCTGTCACCTTTCTGAAGGCGCAATTATTCAACAACCTATATTAAACTGCATTCATTTTACCCTCAGATCTCACTGCCACATTTATCAAGACTTAAACCCATTATTTGTCCATCAGAGAGTTTAAAATAACAAATAAATGCACTCTCAGATTCAGAAAGACCCTTAAAATAGAAACCTGCCATAATCAAGTGCAAACAAGCTGCATTCTGGGAGTAGTTTTCCGATTTATGCTGACATAAAAGTGTCTGACAGTGTGTGTATATATGCGTGCGTGTGTTTGACAGAGATGTTCAGCCTAAATGAAATCTTCCCATGTTGTAAATCTGTGTTTTGTGAGTGAAGGTGATGGAGATGATTTACAGTATGCTGAAGCGTTTTTACTGTGGTACAAACTCACACACCGTATGACAGATACTGTAACCTCACAAAACAGAAAGCTATGCCTCTATCTACAAGAGCTGGAGGCGCTAATATCTGCTTTTCAGGGTTTATGTGATTATATATAATTTAATAACTAGTGGTTAAACGCATCACAAAACTCACGCTTCAGATCACGCTGCAGTCGTTCAGCCCTGGATTAGATCAGATTTTAAAGACCAGAAGTAAAGTGCTTTTATGTTAGAAACAAACTTGGTTTTCACAAAAATTAAATACTGAATTAATTAAAATAAATAAATTAACAAACAAACAAATAGTCTGCTTTCAAAATAATAAGAAAACTTAGTTTAACAAAAAATTTAATTATTAAATAAGTAAATAAATGTTTTATTAAATAAGTAAATAAATATTAAAAATTAATAAATAACCTGCTTTTAGATTATAAAAACACTTGGTTTTTACAAACAAACAAACAAATACCCTAAAAACTTAATTCATTTTGCTTTTAAATCAATAAATAGCCTGACAAGAAAACTTGCTTTCACAAAAATATTAATTAAATAAATAATTACATAAATAAATAAATATTTAAAAACAATTAATAATCTGCTTTTAGATTACAAACATACAAACAAATACAGTTTTCAGGATTACAAGAAACTTGGTTTCACAAAAAAAAAATAATAAAAAATAAACAAGTAAATAAACAAATAAATAAATAAATAAATAAAATTATTAAAATATTAATTATTTATAAATATTAAAATAAATAAATAATGAAATTAAAATAAATAATGAAATAATGAAATATAAAGAAATAAGTACATAAATGCAATTAAAATAAATAAATAATGAAATAATGAAATAAAATAAATAAATAATGAAATAATGAAATAATGAAATTAAAATAAATAAATGTAATTAAAATAAATTAAATAAATAAATAATGAATGAAATTAAAATAAATAAATAATGAATGAAATTAAAATAAATAAATAAATAATGTTATTAAAATAAATTATAAAATTAAAATAAATAAATTATGAAATAATGTAATTAAAATAAATAAATTATGAAATAAATAATGAAATAAAAATATAAAAAATAATGAAAAATATAATGAAGTAAAATAAATAACCTGCTGAAAAAAAAACATTACATAAAAATATTAATTTATTAATGATATGTACTGTATAAATAACTAAAACAGTTTTAATATTTCACTCTTTGTCTTTTGTCATTTAATGAAATTACTGTATATAATAGATTTAATCAAAACTTTGACAGCTTTATTTATATAAAATATGAAAATATGATTTATGATTTAACTTTAAAAGTAAATATAATCAGTGAAGCTGTCTTTTTTGCAAATAATCTGCAAGTACAACACAAAAAAACAAGCAAATAAACAAAAAGCTTGCAAATAATGAGCAGAAATGTGTTTTAATTATCCTCAGTTAATAACATATTCTGGGTGCTGTCTTTACGATTGTTTAAACTTTATGTAAAAAATAATAATAATAACAATAATAATTTATAATAATAATAATTAAAAATAAATAAACACAAATAAAAGCTGTTTGTTTAACCTCTGTCCTTAATCCTACATTGTGTTTAGTTTGTATGAGATGTTTTGATCTTCATGATAATGTGTTTCAGCTTTCAGAAGTGGTGCTCAGCGCTCTCAATCAGAACCTGGTTCAGTTCACACTCAGACCAGGAGTCCAGATCACTGTTTACGCTGCACATTTATCAGCAGGTAACACACACACACGCACACAAACACTCAAAAACTAAGACATATCAGATACAAACTGCCTTCACTGATCAGTCTTGCATGAAAACTTGTGGTCACACTTTACAATAGGGTGTATTTACTAACACTAATAGTGAACAACATCTGTACAGCTTTTATTAATCATGGATCAACATGTACTAATGCATTATTAACATCAAAAGGCATGCTTGCACCATGAGTTTACATGGCCTATCAATGAACAACAGTATTTTCATGAACTACTGTTTAACTAGCATGAATAATTACTATAATGAATGCATTGATTGTTTGTTCATGTTAGTAAATGCATTAACTACTATTAACTAGTACAACCTTAATGTAAAGTGTTACCAGAATTGCTACAGTATGTGATAATTTAGTTTGTTCTTGCGTATCTGTAGGGTTGTTAATCTTTCATTCAGAGATGGTGTGTGTGTTTTCTCCTCTGACAGCAGTGTGTGTATGTTTGTTTGTAGCGCCTCTAGTGGACACCAGTGAGAACCACAGCGGCTCTGCGATGCTCATGCTCCTCTCTGTGGTGGTGCTGGGTTTAGCCATTTTCCTCATCTATAAATTTAAAAGGTATCGTCATCCTTTTTTCGAGCCTCAGTCTTGACTGTTGTGTATACTTAATGTGTGTGAGCATTTTTGCTTTGTAAATTAATTCATTGTTCAGTATTCAGTTTGGGAAAAGCTGAAAGAGCCTTTTAAAATGCTGAAAGTTTTTTGTTTTCTTTTGAATAAAATAAATAAATAAGCTTAATAAAATAAAATTAAATTAAAAATAAAATTAAAAATAAAATTAAGCAAAATAAAATTAAATAAAATTAAGCACATTAAAATTTAAATAAATAAAGCAAAATAAAAAACTAAAATAAAGCAAAATAAAATAAAGCTAAATTAAATTTAAATAAACAAGGCAAAATAAAATTTAATTAAAGCATAATAAAAAAGTAAAATAAAGCAAAATAAAATAAAACAAAAAAAATAAATTAAATTAAAATAAATTAAATTAAACAAAAATAAAATAAAATGAAATAAAGCAAAATAAAATCTAATTAAATAATATTGAAATTAAATTAAATAATACAAAATTAAATCAAATAATAAAAAATAATTAACTTGACTATTAGTTCAAGCAACAAATGTGTGTATTCAATCTTACACACACACACACACAAACACACGCAAGCATACAATTGCATTGATGTGTTTTATTTTATGATAAAGTAGGTTAATTGAAAAAATAGGCAATATTTGGTAACTACTATATCTTATAAATAAGCTATAAGATTATTTAATAATTGACTATTATTTTAGATATTTTAGCCTCGCTCTACAAAGATAAAAATACAAATATATAGTCTTATTATATATTATAATATTACTATATTATTAGTCGTTTTTGTTATTTTTATTTATTTGTTTTTTTGGAATATATTTGTGTGTTTTATTCTTTTATTTTTAAAGTTTTTTTATTTATTATGTATTTTTATATTTCTTTAATGTCTATTTGTTTTTAATATTTATTTTATAACTAAATAAATAAATTAGATTGATTGTTGCTAAGGTCAATAATAAATAATCACATGCATAATAATGTTTTAGTAATAAAACCAACACTGCATCTTTTGGCTGCATGTCCAGGTAAAGTCATACAGTTTTGAATAAAATAAAATAGATGAACATTTAAATAAATACAATTAAAATAATTAGAAAATAATTAAATGAATGTAATTGTTGGAGTGTTGTGCAATTTAGGTGGTAAAACATGTTAAAACAAATGTCTGATCACAGTGATTCAACATGTTGCTGTTTTTTCCCCCCTTGTTTTCTCTAAGCGCTCCTAGCAAATGAGAAATGTCAGTCAGTGCTCAGACATTATCAATATTTAGCCCTTTGAGTTTTTCGAGTTGACCTTTATGAAATGTTAAATGATTGCAGTGGTTCCGTCACCAGACCGAGAGAGAAAAGGCCACGAGAGGTCAATAAGACAAGATCTGGAGACAGGAGAAGAGCAGACAGCAGAATTACACAAAGCCTTCAGTTTACACTGTCTGCTGTTCAGAGACGCTTTCATGCACGCTTACTTTACCAACACCAGCACAGTCTGGTTGATTGCTTTACTCCAAAATAATTATCCAATTCGGTGCTTTTAATGAAATCAGTTTGTCGGCTGCAGTATGGTGTCATTTTGGTATCCAGACAAGGCTGTTGTAGATTGCTTATTATATACTTATTGAACCATAAAACCAAAACCATTATATGATGATAATAATAATAATAATAATAATAATAAATAATTAATAATAATTGTTATTAACAACAATACTACTACTGCTACTACTACTACTACTACTACTACTAATAATAATAATAATACTAGTTGCAGTTTTAATTTACTTGATGATAAAACATTTGACATTTTTCATTATTTACATGACTTTAAAATTGAAATAACATTTACTTTAATTTGAAATAAAATGCCAACATGACAGAAAAACAAAACCATTATATCATAACAACAACAAGTTGTTTTAAAATATGTCATTTTTCATTATTTACATGTTAAAATGCCACAAAATAGTTAAACTATATACCGACAAACACCATTATTATATTAAATATATTAAATATTATTTTGACATAAAAAGACAAAAAACTGATTAAATATATTAAAAACAAAACGACAATAGTGTCGATACTTAACACAGCACTTTTTAAAATAAGTTCATTTTTTATATTTTCATCTTAAATTTTCTGATTTATTTGAATTTTTCATTATTTATTTTTAGTATGTCTGTTTAGTTTTAATTAATTGATTATTGTTACATAACTATTATATGCTAAATAAATAATAACAACAACAATAACAATAACGATAATAATGATGATGGTGATGATGAGAATAATAATAATAATAATAATAACAATAATAACAACAACAACAACAACAACAACAACAACAACAACAATAAAGAAATACTTACTTTACTCGACATTTTAAGGCGACCAGCTTCAGGACATTTTTGAGTTGACAACTTTCAACCCAAGTACTGCACTTGACTGAAATTAAGTTGAGTAAACTCAAAGATGTCCTGAAGCTGGTTGCCTTAAAACTTTGCCAACTACCTTAAAATAAGTCATTTTAATATTTTATTTTAAAATGACTTCCATTGACTTGATTTAATCATCAAATAAACATAGCATTTATATAATACATTTTTTTATTTAAATATTTAAATAACACCAAAGAAAATGTAAAGTACAGTCACATAAAAATACTGCTATTATTGAATACTATCATTGAAATTTGTAATACAAAGTAAAAGAACAGAAAATCTAAATCTAAAAATTCTAAATCTTATAAAATGTATATAAAATAAATAAATTCAAATTATTAAAAAATATATATTTAATGGCATATCGATACTCAACACTACACTTTTTAAAATTCATTTCAATTTTAATAATTTTTTATGTCATTTTCGATAGTTGTAGGTTTAATTCGATTTTTTCATTATTTACTTATTTATTACATATTTTGCATATTACATATTAATCATTTTATATTACTAGCTAAATAAATAAAACAAACTTCTTGGTCACTAAAGCTTAGACAACACAAGTCATTTTATATTATTTCCTATTAATAACAAAGATATTTTTATTAATCCCCAATAATAGTACATAAAGACTTCCAAATTACTTCCATTCTCTTGATTCGATCATCAAATAAACATATGTGAATAATTTATTTATAATTTATTTTTTATAATTATTATAGTTTTTTTATGTTCTATAAACTTAATTCCCAGTAAAACAGTGAATATCAATGACCTAATCCAGATTATTTATAGCGGTATTTGCGTAGTTTGAAAGCTTGAAGCGCTCAGGTCCTGTGAGGGTTAATTGCATGTAAATGTGGTCAGTGTACAGTGAGCTCTGCCAGAAATGACTTCAGAGGAACGCGACTGCGAGTAAACGCTGACAGAATCTGTTTTTTTAATCAGACTTTTTATCAACTGCTCTTTTAATGAGGCTGTTAGATCACATCTTAATGAGCCGTCTGTTTTCTTCCAGCTAAATCCATCTACAGTTGTTTATTTAACACAAGAAATCAGCTTCAGGATCCTGTATGACAGAGTGTGTTAAAACCAGATACTGCAGTATTTTTTTCAGCCTAATTTATATAAAAACAACCCAAATGCACTTTTAATTATGAGCTTTACAGTAATGTATCAATTTGTGCCTGTCGATTTCCGTTACAATATGTTTGGACAGGTCATAAAGTCATAAATCTCGCACTCATACATAGAGGCGTCATGGTTTAATTAATATCTATATTCTGAAGTTTTTATTATTAGAATGCTGCACACTGGTGGCAGATGAGGAGATCTCCCCCCAATTATGTAAAGCACTTTGAGTGTCCAGAAAATATGTTCATACAGAATTATCCTGATTTAGATATAATATACATACATGATAAAAGAAAAATAAGACATTCCCCAAATCCCGCTGTAAAAACATTTCGCTCCAATATGTCCAAAGAAAAAAATTAATTAATTAACTAAATAATCAAATAAATAAATAAATAATTTATAAATTAATTAATATATATTAGATGGAGTGATAAAAAATAAATAAGAAATTTCTCTAATCCCCTTTGGAAAAAACTTTACTCCAATATGTCAAAAAAAAATGTATCGATAAATTAATAAATTAATATATAAGATAAAGTAATAATAAAAAAACATTCCCTGTTTCTATTCTGTAAAACCCTTTGACTCCAATATGTTAAAAAAAATAGATATTAATTAATGAATTAGTGGATAAATAAATGAATAAAATAAATTAATTATTAATAAATTAATAAATGAGATGAAGTGATAAAAGAAATAAGAAATTGCTCAAATCCTCTCTGTAAAAACCTTTGACTCTGTCAATATGTCAAAATAAATAAATAAATTAATTTCTATATGAGATGAAGTGATACAAAAAGACATTCTCCAGTTTTTTTTATTCCAATATAACAAAAAAGTTATGATAAAAATTAATTAATTAATTCAATAAATTACACACAGATGAATTAAATGCAATATAATAAAATTAAGAATTGTGAATCTGACTAGACGTTTGTGCTAATAATGACTGTAAATTAGTGCACATTAATGAAAATAAATGCCTTGTTTGTATATTTAAACATTTTAGAAAACTTGTAATGCAAAAAAATGTTGCAACTCTGAAAAACTAATAAAAAACAATAAAAAAAGAAAAAAACATTAACTGAGTCAAGTACTGTATTTATTAGTTGTGTGTGAGTGTGTGCGTATATATATATATATATATATATATATATATATATATATATATATATATATATATATATACACACACATATACACACACACACACACACATTAAATAAATAAATAATCTTGCCTTAATACGCAGTCCTGGTTTTTGCTTACAGTCCATGTCATCTCCTTCTGTAATAATGCAGATCAAGCATGATTAAATGAGCTCTCTAAAGGCAGGCCTGAATTCAACAGCTCCCTTCTGACCCCATAAGTGACACTTTTCACACCGGGGTCTTTTTATTCATACTCCTGACTCCTGCTACAAATGAGTCCCTGAGGCAGATCACAGAAAACTGCTCTCACAAACCATAAACACACACGCTCTGTGATAAAAGGCCAGAAAGATGTGACCTGCAGTGCTGATAATGTCAGCAAAGGTGTGGGACCTTTTCAGCTCAGCTCATGAATATTCAGTAGGTGATGCTTGCCCAGTTATCCTTGCTGAATGATACATTTGCTAGATCAAGAGTTGTTATCGATAAGCGTTGATTTGACCAATCTGTCTGTCTGTCTGTCTGTCTGTCTGTCTTTCTATCTATATCTGTCTGTCTATCTTTATCTGTCTGTCTATCTGTCTTATTATCTTTGTCTCTCTTTGTCTTTATCTATCTATCTGTCTGTCTGTCTGTCTGTCTGTCTGTCTATCATATACTATCTAGAAGGTTCTTTATGTAAGGCTGAATTTATCTGATCAAATTTAAAGTAAAATTTGTAGTGAAGTGAAATATTGCTTTGCATATTTGTTTTTGTCATGCTTATATTTATTTGCTTGTATAGTTTTTTTAATGATTTTTTACATTTAGTTATAAATTAGTATATATTTTAGTACGTTTTTATTTTAATTTAATTCAACAATATATATTTTTAATAAATCTGTTTATTTCTTCACTATATATTTTACATTTCTTACATATGTAACATTTATTTTACAGCGATATATTTTTTTTCCAAAACTATGAGTTTAAGATTTGTTATTTTAATGCTTAATATAAAAAGTAATAATAAAATTTAAACTTTTTTCATTTGTTTAATGTTTTTTAATGAATTTCATACTTCAATAGCTATTAATAGATCAAAATGGGAATTTTTATATTTACACAAGACTCCAATGCTCACATGCTACTATAAATAGTTGTTTTGAAATAGATCTAAATAACGCAAATAGTATATATTTATGGTTCTTAAATACCCTTTTCTATCTCAATTGATTACAAATATTACCACAAACGAGCTATACAATATATGAATTTGCACATATCGCCTTCCGTTTTATGGTTGCATACCGATGTAAACTATTGATTTTATTCTTTTTCTCCCATGACCTTCCTCTGGCTGCTTTCCTCAGACATATCTAGCTTTCAAGCTTTGTTTGCCCATATCTCATTGTAAATCTTTCCTCAAGGAAGATCCCAGGCCTCCACGTCTATGCAGCGATGCAGGACGAAAAAGAGCAAGAAATGATCCAGAGTCCAGTTTCTCCCACTGACAGCACACCCAGCAGCAGCTCTCAGAGAGAACTGCTCACTTCACTGGAGCCTCTGGACACAGAGCCCAACACACAGACCATCGGTGAGAACACACACTCTCTTCTAACGCTTTTACAGGTATTAGCTTTCATGTAGAGCATGAAGAAGCTGGGAATGAGAATGTTTTGCTAAGTTTCAGTCTTTTTTTTCCCCAAAAAATATGATTCCATATTCTTTAGTAATTCCAGTCTTACTTCATGCTACTCTGGAGCTGAATCATCACAATTCTTGAGGGGTTTTTTTTTTGGAACAACTTAATTGTTTTCTACATAAATCTATATATAAAAAAAATACTTATTCTTATACGTATTCTACAAAAATGTGTAAAAAAACAAAACAAGACCAACAACGTAATTGTATTGTATTGGAACAACATGACGGAATCGTGTGGAATTTTTTTTATACAGCGTACTGTGCATCAAGTTGTAAACTGTCCCTGATGTCAGTCTATGATTTTCATTGCTTGCAAATAGGGATGCACTGATGTATCAGTTTCCAATATTGGATAAACTGAATCTTAGTAATAATGTGAATAAAGACCAATACTAATGGTTAGTAAAAATTATAATGAGGCAATGAGTTGCACATACTTTTAAATAATCCATAGATTTTAACCAGCTAAGTTTAATTAAACATGTTGTATTTTGTCAAAAATAAATGATAATGCTGTTAAAAAGAAATATGAAATAGCAAATGTTTAAATATTGCCGTATTGTAATCTCATCTTAATATAATTTTTACTAAT
>CAIGQQ010004000.1:1365733-1376100 GCA_903798035.1 Danio albolineatus
ATATATATATATATATATATATACACACACATACACACACACATTACCTTACAAAAGTCTTGTTGTTGATCCCAGTTTTAAAAGCAACTTATTACTTCTAGTTGATCATTTGGAAAAGTGGCAGAATGATGAATCATCTGTTGAACTGCATCGCAATCATTACAAATACTACAGAAGCCCTATTGGAACTGCATGGACCCAAGATTATCTTAGATATCAGTCAAGTTTGGTGAAGGAAAAATCATGGTTTGGGGTTACATTCAGTTTGGGATCGTGCGAGAGATCTGCAGAGTGGATGGCAACATCAACATCAATACATTTGTGCTGCCTGTTATTTTACAAACCACTGGAGAGGGCAAATTGCCTCCAGATCAAAGTTCCTGAAAGCAAAAAAGGTCAAGGTGCTCCAGGATTGGCCAGCCCAGTCACTAGACATAAACATTATTGAGCATGTCTGGGGTAAGATGAAGGAGGAGGCATTGAAGATGAATCCAAATAATCTTGATGAACTCTGGGAGTCCTGCAAGACGCTTTCTTTGCCATTCCAGTTATTTGAGTCATTGCAGAAATGTATGAATGCAGTCGTCCAAGCTCATGGGAGTCATACACAATATTAATTCTTTTTCCACTGCACCATGACTTTATATTCTGTACTGTACATTATTTCTGTTAAGTGACAAGACTTTTGTCTAAGCTAAGTCAGACCTTACTGTCCTAATTAAATAATTAAAAATCAAGGCACGATCACCTTTGCCTTCTTATATAAGCTCATTCTGATACCAAATGATCAACTAGAAGTCAAGTTAATATTTGTTCCTAAAACTTGGATAGGCGACAAGACTTTTGTCAGTTAGTGTATCATTTTTTTCTTTGTAAATTAAATCCTTAATCTGTTTATATGTAGAAAACGACTGTTGGTTTGCAGATACATATCAGTTAGTATCAAGATATGAAGTGCAAAACTGACTTGATGTTATTGGGACATTATGGCCAAGCAGAAGATGATAATCATATACTGCGTCTTGTGTTGCCGAATCAATTTTTAACGGAATCATTTATGTGCACGAACATGGGGTTAAGTGATTTATGTTTTCATTTTGCTTATTAGATTTTAAACTCAGTCATGTCATACCACCAAAACTGAACTGTACAGACTGACGGACATGAATGTATGAATGTGTAAGAGCATATTTAAGTATTTGCTTTGATTTTTTTCTCTCTCAAATTCATGAGCATTATAATGGGAAGCTATACTTAGGAATCGATTAATTACTTAATAAATCATTTGTCTTGTATGGCAGGTAGCATACAGGTTTTTATCTGATTACCCATTTTATTTACAGCAAGTTACTTTAAGATGATTTATTTATTTTTTTGGTCTTTATTTTAATATGCTTTATATAATAAACACTAAGGGGAAGATGGATCTAGTAACATATTTTCACTCAGAAATTGTTAATATATTTTATATCAGCATTTTTTTTAAGTAATCCAATAATCTACAGTATTATTTATACGTAAAAAGCACTAAAATTTGAAATATTAATATTTTTGCCTCTATTGTTGAAAACAATTGTGTCAGGTTAAAGTAGTATTATTCTTACACTTATTATTTGATATATTTCATTATTTTTCAGGATTTCATTAACAAATGTTACTCTGAATGACAACAGAAATTATTTTAACCCTTTTTTAAGATTTCATTTTCTCAAAGTTATACTTCAAGCATTAAATACAAGTATATTATGTCATAATGTCTTTTGCATTAACAAAATGGGACTTGCTGAATCTTTGTAATAGTTTTTTTTGTTGTTTAAACAATTTCTGAGTAAAAAATGTCCGTAAAAAATAAATTTAAAAAACAATTTAATGGTTTTGTACACTCAGTAAATTACATTTCCCAGCACAAAAACCCACAAACAAACAAACAATCAAACAAAAAAGCTCTATTGATACTACAGTTTTTGCCTTATATTTTATTATTATTTCATGCTGTCCGTAAAGAAAAAATATATATATTAATTCGCTTTTTTTGCCTAGCCAAGTGATTAATTTTTTATTTATTAATAATATTTATTATGATTTATTTTATTATTGTACATTTATGCCAAAATACAAGATTGAATAAAACATGTTTAAATGGATAGTTCACTCCAAAACATTAAAATGTGCAGTCTGCATCCTCACCCTCAGTCCACCCGAAAAGTATTTAACTATTTAATCTTCAGCGGAACATTAAAGAAGTGCAAGAAACTGCAAATCACTTTAAATATCCCTCACAATAATACCAACATATCCTCAGAAGCCTCTGGTATTAATTTACGTTTGCCTATATGCATTTTTTTGACTCTAAAAATGCCAGAAAGAGTCTTTAACATGAATTTCATGAATCCCCAGTGACTAGATTCAACAACAACAAAAAAATCTCCTTTAATATTCTACTGCTATAACATGTTTTAACACAATTCCTAACATCGACATTAAATCACTGAACATACTCCTGTTCATTAAAATCTTAGACACAGCAAGAGATGGTGACATACATCTAATATTGATATCCTGCTTTCCCTATATTTGCGCTTCAATATGTTGAATATCATTTGAATATTACGCTTATATATTCCATCATTTATCAGTCTTTCCATTCTCACACACCCATGAACGTGAATGGAGGTCATTTTTACTAGCAAACGGAGTGCGGCTTGTTTAAAAGAGAATTTAAATGGGTAATTTTATTTCCGTCGTTCTCGTTCTGTCACTTTTTGTACAAATATCACGTCGATGATATAATCGTACACAGTAGAGATGCGCGGATCAGCTGAAATGTCACCCGAATCTACGGCTTCATACTAATAATCCACCCGCCACCCACCCGCACATATAATTTCATCTGATATATATCCGCACGGACACCACAGTGGCGTAATGGGTAGCACGATCGCCTTACAGCAAGAAGGTCGATGGTTCAAGCCTAGGCTGGGTCAGTTGGCACTACTGTGTGGAGTTTGCATGTTCTCCCTATGTTTGTGTGGGTTTCCTCCGGTTTCCCCCACAAGTCCAAAGACATGCAGTGTAGGAGAATTGGGTAGGCTAAATTGTCCGTAGTGTATGAGTGTGAATGAGTGTGTATGGATGTTTCCCAGAGATGGGTTGCAGCTGGAAGGGCATCCGCTGCTTAAAACATACGGTGGATAGGTTGGCGGTTCCGTGGCAACCCTAGATTAAAAAAGGGACTTGGCCGAAAAGAAAATGAATGAATGAATATATCCGCACCCGACCTGTATCCGGTCATCACTTTAACACTTTTAAGCATTATAATAGACCAGCATAGCTTGTTCGCTATCAACAGTATATTCAGTGAGCTAATCTGCACAGCCCTTGCCAGAGACAACATGGAAGGGGCGTACTGTATGTCAAGGCAGCAAAGCTCCACACATGCATCCACGGGACTAGATTTAACTTCCAGAGGTATTTTTTTGCTGATCTGACGAGTGCTTGTCTGACTTTGACTTGACCGGCCTTTTGATTTAGCACACACATGTTGTTGGATGTTTCATATTTGAGGTACCGGTCATGTGGCTTTCATATACATAAAGCTCTTCACAGCCATTGCATATTAGATACCCAGCACTCGATTCATCTTCATCATGCACTTCTCTAAACGCTCCCACACGGCACTATTCTTTCCTTCCTTTTGTCTTGTTTTTAATTCTCCGTTTTAAGTTTCTCTTTGATCGGTTTCGACTCCATTTCTGCTTTAACAAATGGACCTCCACCATGCGCATTTTTTAAAATTAGCCTGCAAATTAGGGCCCGTTTGGCTGATGAAAACTGTATTAAAAACACATTCGCATTTACAGAATGCATTCAAAAAATACAAGGCAAAAATCATTAATAATAACTTATCCATCTGCGATCCATCTGCAATTAATCATAATGTATTTTTTTTTATTACCTGACCCGTGTATTATCCGCAGCATCCGCGATTACATAACCGCCATCCGCGCATCTCTAGTACACAGACAATTCGCTTTGGACACAATCACAGTACAGATTGTATTTTCATAATGTCACTACGAGAAGCTCAAGTTACGAGCTGATACTGTCAATCAAACGAGCGCAGGGCATTGTGGGTAAGGGACGGGGCCGTTAAAAGGAGCAATAGCAATATCATAAGTAGTTCTGTTACTGATATCAATGTCTGAATCAAAAAAATGTGGCATTGTTTCAGATGTGACGGCTGAAGAGAGAGCTGAGTTTAAAAATGTTAGATTAAGTTTTGCGTTTTGTTTGAAGGCGGAGCTTCGATAAACCACTGGCTACGAAACAAGACACTTTACGAGCTTTGAATGGACAAACGGTTCTCTCTTAAGAGTATGGAAGATTATTTTTGTAGTAGACAAGAGTTTTATTACTGTAAAGATTTTATAAATATATAAATATATATAAATATCTAAATATAAATATATACGAATTCTACGTGTGTAATGTTTTGGTTTGTTCTTTTTCATTTTTTTTTTTCCTCTTTCTTTGACCTCGACTCTGTGCTATGTGGAATTGGTTCTGTTTGGTGCAGTCGTATTTATTCAATGAAACCAGTCCCTGTTATTATTGTGTTTTGATTTTCTTACAGTATTTGTAAAAACAAAAACAAACAAAAAAACATTATGTAATTTGCTGAAGTAACATTTAAATCATTGATTAAAGTATCAATTGAAATGGTGTATGGTATTATTTTTTTATGCTTGCTTGTGTGTGTGCGCAGGCGCATTTGATTCATCACATTGTGGAGCACCAAATATCATAGTAATACAAAAAAAAGGTAATACCAGTCATTTTTGACATTGTAGGGACAGTTTTAGTCCCTTTTAAGAATATGGCTCTTAACATATTTAAAATTGAGTGTTTTGAAAATATAAAACTGCAGATTAAGGGTTGGGTTTCTAGGTACATTTGGGGTAAGAGGACAAAATCTTTATGTCTATGGGATAAAACATGAAATTGGTTAAATGATGTGATTTGACATGTGTGATGTCAACAGGTGATTGTAATTATGATTTGGTACAAAAGAAGCATCGAAGAAAGGTCTAGTCCTTTAGGAGCAAAGGTGGGCCGAGGATCGCCAGTTTGCCAACAAATACGTGAGAAAATTGTATAAAAACAATGCTCTTCAAAGAAAGATATTTCACCTTCAACGGTTCATAACATATTTAAAAGATTGAAGGAATCTGGAGGGATTTCTGTGCATAAAGGACGCAAGCCTAAGCTGAAAAACCATGATCTCCAATCCCTCAGGTGGCACTGCATCAAGATTCCTCATTCATCTATGAGTGATATCACCACAAGGGCTCAGGACTTCTCTAGCAATACCACAATACATAGTTACATCCACATATGCCAGTTAAAACTGTACTGTGCCAAAAGGAAGCCCTATGTTAACAGTATCCAGAAGTGCCATTGACTTTTCTGGGCTCTGAGGCATCTGGGATGAACCATCACACATTGGATACATGCAAAGTGGTCAGATGAATCAGTATTTCAGGTCATTTTTTTAAAGAATTGGATGCTGTATGCTCTGGACCAAAGAAGAAAAGGATCATCCAGACTGTTACCAACAACAAGACCAATAGCCAGGGTTTGTCATGGTATGAGGTTGTATCACTTGGCAAAGATAACTTGCGTTTCTCTGATGCACCATTTATAATGAAAAGTACATAGATACATTTTGAAGCACAATATTCTGCATTCTTTTCCAGGGACACCCATGCATATTTCATCAAGACAATGCAAAATCACATTCTGCACACAACTCAAAGTCCTGGCTATGGAGGAAGAGGATACAGGTATTGGACTGGCCTGCATGCAGTCCCGACCTGTCTCCAATAGAGAATGTACGTTTTAAAGCACAAAATACGACAACAAAGACCTCAATACTGTTGTCCACCTTAAAAATTGTTTGCAGGAAGAAAGGGACAAAATTACACCAGAAACCCTTCATCACTTGATGTCTTCAGTCCCTAAATTCATTTGTGTTGTGAAAAGGAATGACATTACATGTGGTAAATACCTTTCTGCCCCAACTTTATTATTAATATTTTTAAATGTATTGCAAGAACCAAAGTTCGATTAGATGTTTATAAAAATAAAAAAGTTTATTAATAATAATAATAATAATAATAATAATAATTTCCCATACTGTCCCAACTTTTTCTGATTTGTGGTTGTATTTTTATCAATAATAAATGTAATTTCTGCCATGCCACAGTAGATGGATAGATGCAATGGGCACATATTTGTTCTTTCAATCAAAAAATGTATTACTTTGGTAAGAACTTTGCTAATAGTAAAAACATCCTAAGTTGTGCAGATATTTGTACTAGAAAACAACCCCCCACAAAAACAAAAATCATAATTTGTCTGCAACATACAAACAATCGAGTTATATGGGAGCACACAGCATGCTGGTTATAAGTGGATTTCTGCCCCTTCAAAAACAGTACAAAGTAGAGAAATGAGCAGCCATTAGCGGTGAACATATTTGCACCAGCGCAGCTTCAGAGAGCCAGTGCTAGTGAGTAAACTGAAGACACACGAGACTGCAGATTAAGCAGCAATCAATGGCAGCAGCCGCTCACATCTCAAGGTAACTTTCAGCAGCGCCCGGGGAGATCCAGCATGACTCTGTTTGTGTCTGTTACGCAACTGCAGTCAAGGACGCCGCTAATTCAAGCCTAATGAAACATTTGGATTTCCACAAAAAAAAACATCATACCCTCATGATGAAGCATCAGGCGTGACACAAATGCAGGTTTATCAGGCCTGTCTCCTTTAGGATAACAAGCAGTTCAATCTGCTCCCGTGGGTTTGTAGCTTCTCCAAGGACATGAGACTGATTTTTTTTTTTACTCTGGTGAAACAGCAAACAGCGTCCACCGCTGGCATCTCCGCTAGCAGCCGGTCGACTCAACACATTTAATTACCTTTGAGATGAAAGACCAGCAGGAGAGAAAGAATGAGAAAGAGAGAGAAGCACACCAAAGAAAAAAGTCCACAAGTAAATAATGTCATACTGTTAAAGTCTGCCTGAAATCAAAATTAATGACTGTTCTTTTTTTTTCTCAATTTAATTCATCTTTATTTCTATATAGCACTTTTACAATGTAGATTGTGTCAAAACAACTTAACATTAAAGTTCTAGTAAATCTAAACTGTGTCAGTCCAGTTTTCAGAGTTGAAGTTCAGTTCAGTTCAGCATGGTTTAATTTTCACTGCTGAAAGTCCAAACACTAAAGAGCAAATCCATCGATGCGCAGCTCCACAAGTCCTAAACTAAGTAAGCCAGTGGCGACAGCAGCGAGGACCAAAACGAGAAAAAGAAAAAAAACCCTGAGAGAAACCAGGCTCTGTTGGGTACGACCATTTCTCCTCTAGCCAAACATCCTCTGCAGAGCTGCAGTCTAGACGCAGGAGGCTGGAGAAAACTGGACGTCCATCGGGGAGAACCTGCATTTCAAGTGGCCTTAAAAGTCAGCAAAGGGAAAACTAAATGGGACCATTAACTTGTTAACCCTTTAACCAATCGCTTAATTAACGCTTGTGGGGCACCCTTACATTTCTAGTATTAAATAATGGTATTACATATTTCAAATGAATGAGCTCGATTGATTACGATGCTTAGTGGAACAGCGAAATAAGTAAACTGCTATAAATGCATATGTAAACAGCTGATTCGCTGTTAATCTGCTTAGTTTTGAATAAAACAACTGAATTGTTTCTGTGGAAATTTGCACAATGCACAATTAATTACACACAAAGCGTTGCAGCGCAAACACATGATCTCCTCCAGTCCACAGGCATAATCATTTGCATACAAAACATATTTGACCTTCTCAACTGTAGATGGTAAGTGTAAGGCTACAATAGTCTGTATCTGTTGCTAAGGCTGGTTTTTATTTCTGTGTAAAGTGATCGACGTGGCCCACGGCGCATGCCTTGAGCGTAGCTGTGCATTTATACTTCTGCGTGGTGTTTGTGTAGTTCTGCAATAACACTTCCGAAACTTAAAACTGGCAGCAGGTTTTTATGTACCTCTGTGTTGTTTCTTTGCAGGTGTTTTTTTTCTGAATGCTACCTTAAATGTACAAGTAGCTAAAATTGGTTCATTCTGAGCTGGGAACCGGCAGTAGTGATGGGAAATTTGGATCATTTTACTGACAAGGATCTTTGAGTCTCGTTCATCGAGACGAACAAATCTTTTTGAGTCATTTCGTTCATTTTGACAAAAATATTATTAAAATGTAACGAGTTGCTTCAAAACACATCTACAACACGCCCAAAGGTTGATCAGACAACAAACAAGTCATAAATATAATGCTATAAGAAAGTAAAAATAATAATTCATTGTTTACCTGGTCTTTTGTCTATGAAGGTATTTTTGTCTGCTCAGCTCACCTCTTCATGTCTTCAGATTTGAGTGGTTCGTTGTCGTCACTCTGACAGTCATGTAAAATCTTAACTAACGTACACAGTCTGAGCCGATAGGAGCCATGTTTTCACCTTTCGAGTCTTCAGGTTTTTGAGCCGTTCGTTCGTTCATCCCGTGACAGCATGTAAATCGAGATGACTCGAGAGATAAACGGATCAAATCTTTTTCTGGCTCTAAATGCATATGATTGGCTTCTGTCTTTCACGTGATGACTCAAACCCGAGGAGTCAAGACTCGAGAGATGAACGGTTAAAATATTTTTCCGGCTCTAAATGGATATGATTGGCTTTTGCCTTTCACGTGATGAACGATCGGACTCAAACCCGATAGAGGACTCGAGAGATGAATGGATCAAATCTCTTTCCGGCTCTAAGCGCATATGATTGACTTCTGCCTTTCGACGAATGACTCAAACCGAGGACTCGGGAGATGAAAGAATCAAATCTTTTTCCGGCTGTAAATACATATGATTGGCTTCTTTGGATGCACGGATGAACGAATAACTTTCTGTGATGACTGGTTGTTCCCGAGTCATATTGAAGATTCGTTCAAAATGAACAAATCGTTCAAGAATGACCATCACTAACCGGCGGACATGCAACAACTTTAAACATAAGGTAAACACAAAACGAAAGTTTCCAACTGGAGCTCTTTCAACACTTGTGAACACATGCTCCAACAGGTTCACGCAGCTCTCAGCCCTGCTCACACTCGTCAGCGCTACCAGGTCGACCGATCACAGCGCATGTACTACGCGTCGTCGCAATGTGTAGTTAAAATTTTTGAGAGGTCTGCGTCAGAGTCAGCCATGGTGAGGGGTCTGCAATCACGTGAATGTTGTGCTGGACCATATGCGTGCGCTCAACACATTGAGTCACACTCAACCACTCTGACTAGCAGAAGTGTCACATAAAATGCTATTGCCTATCTTTTTAAAGGGGAGGGGCTACATGATCTGCCCAGCCCTGTCTTCATGTATTAGCTTAAATGACATCACACATTGAACAAAGCCACACATTTCAAGGCAGTTCAGCGAGGCTTTCAAATAACAACAATGCAATGCATATGAAAGGAGCTCTTTTCTTTGATAGTAGGCAATGTAGAGTAACAATATGCACAAAGAGCATCAATCATCTGATGAATGTGTGTTTTGTGTCAGATGTCCAGCCAGGATATTGTGCTGTTTGATTTGAATGGCTTCCCAGGAAGGAGCGACTGTGCCTCGCTTTACAAAACATCATTTTATCACGCTGGGTTTCACAATAACACCGAAAACCATGCTGAACTGGGGTCAGAACGCTCACCAAACAAACTCCAGGGGTTCGTCTGGTCTGACCAAACACCAAGCAATTTAAAACGTGAAGAACTTCTCAAGGTAAAAGTTATCTATCTCTCTATCGACACTATTTATTTATTGGTTCTATTGGTTCCAGAGCTTGATGTTAACTTTTTTGATCACCAGCCACTGTGGCTTGTAGTTTTCCAAAATTGCTAACCACTTGCTATTTTCACTAGCCACAATTTTGTTGTGAGGAAAATATATTTTATATGCATAAATATGACTTTGTCATCCTAAAATTACTTGTTTTAAATTATGTGTTATGCCCACATGGCTTATCATTCTTTCACTTGTTTTGTGTATTATGACTTAGTGTATTGTGCTCAGTGATAGTGAGCAAATGTGTTGGGGTTTCATAGTGTCTATGTATGTATATATATATATATATATGTATACATGTACATACATATATATATGTATACATGTACATACATATATATATACATATATACATATATATATATATATACATGTACATACATATATATATATATATATACATATATACATATATATATATATATATATATACATACATATATA
>CAIGQQ010004000.1:1381100-1407588 GCA_903798035.1 Danio albolineatus
ATAAAAAGCAGACTTCAACACAATCTGCTCTCTTTCATGGTTTTTGTTGAAAGTCTTAATTTAAAATACTTTGAAAAATGCTGCAATACACCTTTTAAATCCTAAAGAACCAACAGATATTAGTGGTGAAGTCAACTGCCCATCTTACATCTGTAGCATAGCTATTCATATTCAATCTTAAGAACACTTCATTCACTGATAATAAAGACCGCATACAAGATTCAAACTGAGAATATGAGAAAGATGATTAGCAAATATATCTGCACAAGAACAACAGTGAGAATTATTTTACAGTAAAATGGAAAGTGACACTGATTATGCCCAGAGAATCTTCCTTACATCCAATCAAATATAGATATGGAAAAGATATCAAAGTTATGATGACTCCCAGAAAGTCCAAAGGAGTAAACGTCTTACAACAAACTAAAAGCGAAAAAAAAAAATGTGGAGAGATTTCAGCACAAACATGTGTCTGCAGCAAACCAGTATAAACAGCTGGGAAGTCTAACAGCATTTAAGACGTTCCTTTTTTTATTCCAATCACACTTGTTTTCCCATGTAAACGAAGCTTGCAAAATGCAGAACATACTATTGCCATCCAAAGAAAAGCGGCTGGTAATCAATTCCACTTAAAAGTAATGCCGAGCCATGGATTTGCATTCTGCAAACAGCAAATTGAGTTCAGCGCAGATTTTTTTGGGCGTGCTTGTGCCATTATCGAATTAGCATAATTTCTTTAGCGATTTGGGTGCCAGAACAACAGAAGAGGCGGCATGTGCACAATCACACGGCAGCAGTTTACTCTAGGCATGTAGACGTAGTCAAGATGAAGTTCAAACTAAGCATCAGGATGGGTCAGAAAGGCAATTTAAGTGAGACTGAGCATGGAATGGTTGATGTTGCCAAACGGGCTGGTCTGAGTGTTTTAGAAAACTGCTGATCTACAAGGATTTTGGCACACAACTGTCTCCAGGGTTATATATAGGGTCTAAAAATGAGAAAATATCCAGCTGCACTGTGGGTAAAAAATGCCTTGTTGATAACAGAGATCAAAGGAAAATGACCAGATTGGTCTGAGCTGCCAAATAAATGCAACAGAGGTTTACATAATAAATAAGAGGTTTTGTAATTTAAAATATTTGCATTTTTTTTAATTAAATGTTCTTCTTTTTCTACCTATTCTTCTGATGTTGTAGCTCATCTGCTTCAAGTTTAAAGTGTTGTGCATTCAGAGATGCTCTTCTGCAGATTCACACACAATACGCACGCACACACTTAGCAACATCTAAGCAATTTTTTTTTAAACTGAACCAACATTAATCCAAGTCACCTCTATCTATATGATCAACAAACCTGTCAATGGAACGCGAGGCATAATCGTCCAGTTCAGTAATTTATTGCAATTATTATGCTGTTCCACACAGAAACAAATTATCTTAAATATGACAGCAAAAACAAACAATAAAACCAAGTGTTGCACATATATACATACAGTTGAATTTAAAATTATTACCCCGCACCCCCCTTTGATTTTCTTTTCTTTTTTTTTTTTTTTTTTCCTTTTCAAATATTTCACAAAATGATGTTTAACAGAGCAAGGAAATTTTCACAGTATGTCTGATAATATTTTTGTCTTCTGAAGAAAGTCTTGTTTGTTTTATTTCGGCTAGCATAAAAACAGTTTTTAATTTTTTAAAGACCATTTTAGGGTCAATATTATTAGCCCCTTTAAGCTTTTTTTTTTCTTTTTTTCGATTGTCTACAGAACAAACCATCATTATACAACAACTTGCCTAATTACCCTAACCTGCTCAGTTAACCTAGTTAACCTAGTTGAGCCTTTAAATGTCAATTTAAGCTGTATAGAAGTGTCTTGAAAAATATCTAGTCAAATATTATTTACTGTCATCATGGCAAAGATAAAAAAAAATCAGTAATTAGAAATGAGTTATTTAAAACTATTATGTTTAGAAATGTGTTGAAAAATATATTCTCTCCATTAAACACAAATTGGGGGAAAAAATAAACAGGGGGGCTAATAATTTCAACTATATATAGTATTTGCAACTCTTAATGAATTACTGCTTACCACATAATGTATTATTAGTAACTATCGTGAACTATAAAATAACTATCGAAAAACTACAGAATAAATAATGACACTAAACAATGAGAAAACAGCGACACTACCACCACGCTATTGAGAAGTTTAGTTAAGCTAGTGTTACTGCCCAACACTGCTTGTATATGTGGTTTACAGGGACATTCCATAGGCGTGATGTATTTTATACTGTAAAAATCACTTATTGTATCAATCTACCACACTCTTTCCCCTAAACAAAACTCTCACAGGAAACCTTTGACAAATTTTTAATTTCAAAAGACCTTGTTTAGTATAATTAAGTGTTTTGAATTACTGGGACATGAAGGGTGCCCCTGTAAACCATATACACCTGTACACACAAACACACTGACACAGACAAACCTGCTCACACACAACACCACAAAAACCTACACCAGGACCCCACACACAAGCACACGCATACACTGGTACCACAAATGTGGACACTGTTAAATTAATCTATACTATATTTATATTATAATATATCTTTATTATGAAAACAAATGTATATATATATAAGTATAATTTTTTGTCTGTATATGCTGTTGGTTATGATTTTTACATTATCTGAATAGTCTGCAATTGTTATCGGCAGGTCCAAATTACCAAAAGATATTGGATATTAGAATTGGTCAAGAAAAACTGCAATCAGTGCATCTTTATTGTGTCCATCTTGAGATGACTATTTTCAGGAGGATAACACACCACGAAGCTCGAATCATCTCAAAATCGTGAACATGACAGTGAGTTCTCTAAACTAAAATGGCTCCACAGATCTGCCGTAACTGTGTGATGGTATCAGGCCAATGTGAACTGAAATCACAAGAATGTTGAATATATACCAAGAATTAAACCAGTTCTAAAAGGTGGTCCAATCTGCAACTACCAATGTGTACCAAATAACCTGTCTGGTGAGATTATATTCCCCACACTGTATTTACAGTAACAGCGCACACAGTTCATAAAGCTGCTATGTTGGTGAGAGGAAAGCATTTGTTAAAAAAAGAAAAAAAAAATCCTCTCGAATCTCATCCGGGCTTCGCCTTGAGGCACAAGAGAGATTCTATGATTCTAAATTGAACTTTCTTGGCCCGAGCGGTGAGCACTATGTTTAGCGCAAACCCAATGCAGCACATCGCCCTGAGAATATCCGTACGGCGGAGGAAGCATCACTCTTTAGCTTTTCGGGTTGAAAACTCATAAAGGTAGAAGGAGAAATGGATGGAGCTAACTCCAGAAATATCTCATAGGATAAAGTGCTGCAATCAGCAGGAACGCTGGCACTTTAAAGACACTTCATCTTTTCCACAGCACCTGAAACATACAGTAAAAGCCACAACGGAGTGACTTCCAAGCAAAAAAAAAAAAGGTTAATCGCCTCAAGTGGCCCTGCCAAAATCCAGACATCGGTCTTACTGAGCATCGCTGGAACGATTTAAAGATTGCAGTTGAGGATCGATCCCAATCCAACCTGATGTAGCCTGGAGAATTGAGAAGAAGAATGGGAAGAGTGAAATATTCCACTGTCAAGATCTGTTGCAATGATACAGATCCATTGAGTTGGGTACAGAAAACCTGTTCTGGACCAAATCAGAAAGCAGATTTCAGTACATAATTTTGAAGACGCTTAAAGAAATAGTTAACCTAAAAAAGAAAATTATCTGATTAATCACTCACCCTCATGTGCTTCCAAACCCATGAGACCTTCGTTCATCTTTGGAGAACAAATTAAGCTGTTTTAGATTAAATCTCAGAGCTTCCTTATCCTCCATATAAAGGCAAGGTTCTTGATTCGTTCAAGTCCAGAACCATTCATTCATTTTCCTTCAGCTTAGTCCCTTTATTCATCAGGGGTCGCCACAGTGGAATGAACCACCAACTTATCCAGCATATGTTTTACACAGCAGATGCCCTTTCAGCTGCAACCCAGTACTGGCAAACATCCATACACAAGCATAGTGACAAGCTAGTACACACGTTGTAACTCGAAACTGTTAAGTTGACCTAACTTATTATTTTTTTAATAACTATTCACATAGTTAATTCACTTAATAATTTTAGTGCTACAGTTTTGCTCACATTTTAAAGTAAAGTCAACTAAGTGTACCGTTCATCACAAATATAAGTAATAACTGAGTATCATCCATAAACCTACTGTAACCTTATCTACACATTAAGTGAACTAAGTAAAGTGCAAACAACGTATGCATTCAAACACATACCATATGAGTACACTAGATTGTTTTATATTCCAACTATGGTTATGATTGAGTATTGAGGTATTTTGACATACTGGTGCCAAATGGATACTTTTTACCTCCTTATTCTTGAGGCCAAAGGGTGCTTTAACTTATACTTTAAAAAAGCCATCAAATGACATTAAAGAACTGTTTTAACATCATCTGCCAGTATAAATTTGCAGGTTCATACACATACACTCTGGCCAATTTAGTTTATTTAATTCACCTTTACTGCATGTCTTTATGGAAACCTGAGAACCCAGAGGAAACCCACACAAATACGGGGAGATTTTGCAAACTCCACACAGAAATGCCAACTGACCCAGCTGGGACTTAAGCCAGCGACCTTCTTGTTGTAAGGAAACAGTGCTAACCACTGAGCCATTGTGTCGCCTAAATCAAAACAGACCACAGTAAAAAAAATAAGTAAATAAATCAATAAAAAATGCTGGGTTCCACACAATTTCTTTATGATGTTCCAACACAAAGCAATTAAGTGAACTTAATCGTTTTTACCAATTTAAGTGGACTGAAAAAAAAAAAGAACTTGTCCCCAAATAAACCTTAAGAATTGTGTTGCTTTAACTCATTTTAAATAAGTAGTTTAAGCAAGCAGCAAAAGTAATGTTTGGAGTGTACGCCTTCATTGGTTCAATCGTATTATTATCAAGCTATGGGAATATACTTTTATGCGCACATAAAACTAAAATATTGACTACATTTCTTCTCCTCATTGTATATATTCTTCTCCTATATTCTGATATATCCTTTACCTGCAAATTTATACTAGCAGATGATGTTGAAACAGTTCTTTAATGTCATTTGATGGCTTTTTTAAAGTATAAGTTAAAGCACCATTTGGCCTCAAGAATAAGGAGGAAAAAAGAATCCATTTGGCACCAGTATGTCAAAATACTGCAATACTCAACCATAACCATAGTTGAAATATAAAACAATCTAATGTACTCATATGTTATGTGTTTGAATGCATATGTTGTTTGTACTTTATTTTACAGTAGTGTGCTTAATGTGTACAGAGATAAGGTTGCAGTAGGTTTATGGATGATACTCAGTTATTACTTTTATTTGTAATGAACGGTACACTTTCAAAAAGCAAGAGATTAGTTGACTACTTTAAAATGTGAGCAAAACTGTTGCACTAAAATTATTAAATGAATTAACTATGTGAACAGTTATTTAAAAAAATAAGTTCTGTCAACTTAACAGTTTCGAGTTACAAGGTGTGTACTACTTTTTTAGGCCCCGTTTACACTAGTGCGTTTTAGTTTTAAAACGGCGTTTTAGCATGAAAACGATCCGCGTCCACACTAGTTGTTTACAGTGAAGGCTGGTCTGCCATCTTCTGGTGGCATTATAGTCATTTGATAGGGGCTTGACGAATAAGGGAAGGATACGCAATGACCCAAAAGCCCCAATCAAGTAGCGAATCTCAGCAGCCACGCCTCTGTTTTTTCAGATGTCTCCGTTTTTCCCATCCACACTGAGACGGAACAGCAGCGTTTTAGAATGAAAATGGCCTCTCCAGCGTTTCCAAAATGCTCTGTTTTCGGGGCTCAAAAACGCTGGTGTAGTGTGGACGGATGGCGTAACTGTAGCAAAACTCATGCATTTTAAAACAAAAACGCATTAGTGTAAACGGGGCCTTAATAGTAAAGTCAACTTGTCACTTCTAAGGCAACAGTGTAACAACTGCTTGGTTCAACACAATCGATTTTTGTTGGGACAACATGAAGGAGTTAAGTTACCTTATTAGTTTTTGCTAATTTAAGTGGATTGGACATAAAACAATTAAGTTGTCCCAAACAAAACTCAAGAATCGTGTTGTTTCAGCACATTTTATACAAGTTTGAACAAACAAACGTCATTTTTTGAGTGAGGGGGTTTACTCAGTTTTTTAAAGAAGTGTTAAGAGTGTTAAAAAATTACCCATATTCATGTCAAGCTCATTTATTTTCATTAGTCTCTATTTCAGAGGTGGCCACAGCATAATGAACCACCAACTATTATGCAATGTATGGCCTTCTGAATGCAACCCAGAACTAAGAAACACCCATACACACTCATTCACACACACACTCATACACTACAGGCAATTCAGTTAATTCAATTCACCTATAGCGCATGTATTTGGACTGTGGGGGAAACCGGACCGGAGCACCCAGAGGAAACCCACACAAACACAGGGAGAACATGCAAACTCCACACAGAAATGCTAACCATGACACGAACCAGCGACCTACTTGCTGTGAGGTGGCAGTTCTTACCACTGAGCCACCGTGCCGCTGTCAAGCTCATGCAATTCCAAACTAAGAAGTCTTGTTTTGGAATCTTCACCAAATTTGAAACAAAATATAAGGAACCTTTTTTTTCCATAGTCAAGTTTGGCAGGGCTTAATTTAATCTACAGAGTTGTGATTGGGTCATTAAAAGAGGGCGATGTGTACTATAATGAAGTTGTTTTATAAGCAGAGCGAGTACAGTAATTACATTCTGAGGATACACTGTAATACAATTTCTTCAACATAACCTGATGAACTATGCAGAATAAGACAGGAAACACGTATTAGGCAGATATAAAGGGTCAGTGGGCTAAAATGTGGACAAATGAGGAATGAATTAATGTAGTTGAGAGTCAGCGCTGGTCATTTGTTATACAGCAGGGAAGGGTTTTTTTAGTCCGGGGTCTGCAGTGCATTGATTTGTGCAGTAGATGGCACTGGATATATGCTGAAATCTCGAACGCTTGCGCTTTAACTAGAGGAGAGCAACTCATGTTTTGTAGATCCTCTAGAAGGAAATTCCTCTTCTTTTGGGGATGAAAGCACAGGAGAATGAGCTCCCATGACAGCCCACAATATTACATGAACAGATGCTGATAGGGTTTAATTACTGCTCAGCATCAACAGATAGTAGTCAACTTCTTGTGTCCATTAAAATGTATACGTAACGCAAGCATAAACAGAAACAAAAGTGAACCTGAAAGCTGAACTAAAACTAAGTGCCATTCAATTATGACAGGATCAACATTTTGAATAATCGATCACGTTAAGTAACCCTCGTGTTGTTTTTTTGAGAGAGCAGGAAAACAGATTCTCCATATCTGTGTTTTATAGGTTTGGAATGTCGTGAGAGGTGAAAGCCTGCGAAATGTAATATGTAAAAATATGATTTTTTTGCAGGTCATGAGGGAGAGAAAGAAATCCAAACTTGCAAAATGTAATATTTAAAAATAGATGTGACTTTTTTTGCAGTCAGGAACATCACGAGGGAGGAAAAAATGAAGAAGAAGCAGAAGAAGAAGAAGAAGAAGAATCCAAACCTGCCAAATATATAACATTTTTGCAGGTCGGGAACATCCAAGTGCTGAACAGTTTATAAAATACTCAAATTGTGTACTTTCTAACGAATATGGCGATTGTGATTTAACGTGCATTTATTATATACTGTATGTAGGAGGCATTTTTTTGGTTTCACAGCACTAGAGGGTGTATAATGTATTTATGCTCTTCTAGCGATGACCTGGGGGCGTAGAAGAAGGTCAAACTTTTTGATCATGATGTGCTGCGTCCCAAGTCGCGTACTTATACTACGCCCTAAAAGTATGTACGTTTTTTGTAAAGGAAAAATATATACTTTTGAGTGTGTAACAGAGGAGTATGCAAGCTTTGGGACATACTACTTCCTTGTTAACAGATCGTTGTGTTGCTTAGTTAAGAGCCCTGTCAATCATCCACATTTCTGTTGTATTTAATTTCCTAGGTTATTGGAGAAGCAGAAGCAGGTTAATCTCCCATTCACGAGTCTTTCATGCAGAGAAATCACCTCAGGTCTTTGGATAATTCTGTATTCAGACGTTAATGTCCTAACACGTCTTTATATAAGTTCAGTATTGTTCCAGATGAAATATATCACAGACAATGTGATTTAAATATGTTCGAGTTGGCTAGATATTAAGAGCCATACAAACATCTTTACCGAAGCCTCTCTAGTTAACGGTTGGTCTTGTGCGTCCATCATGTTTGTAGTTTGTTTACACTTTTCATCCGGTTTTGTAGTTCTAATCGAATTCACGTCCAACGAGCAATATCAGCAGTTAGAGTATAAACGATTCTGCTCTTAAAAATTATACCGCAAATAGTAAACCATCCGGGAAGCTTTGGAATACTCGTTTTAACATACTACGATATGGGACATACTAATTCTATTTTCACAGACTATTTAGTATGCAAATTGGGACGCAGCAATGGTCTTTAGAATGGTAGTTGCTAGATCGGATATGGTAGCGACCGGAAGTTAACGAGAATTATTTATATTATTTATTAAATTTCCCATTTGTTGTATTTTATTAACGTGTACCCGCACCCCAACCCTAAACCCAACTGTCACAGCTGTGCTGAGAATTATTTATGATATCAATTAAATTAACAGTAGTGTAAACATATAAAATTTTGTTATACAGTGTCATAAAAAATGCTGCTATATTGATGTGCATATCGCACTTCCAGCCCGCCGTGTATGCGATCTAGACTTTACCTGTTAGAATCTATTTTTGTTTATTTTGATGTTTACTTGTTTACTTTTGATGGAATGGACAATAAATGGATTGGAATATCGAACTTTATTTTCAAAGGTATGGACATTTCATTTTATCGTCGAACTGTTCAAGAAACAAATCAAGCGGCAACCTCCCACTTTCCGGCTAGTGAAGCTAATACCGAAGTAACTGAAACTGCAAGTCATCTAAATTCCGCTAGTCCTGGCTCCATAATAGAGCACATTTCTAATGAGCCCAATATTAAAATGGCCAAATTTATAGCAGAAAAAAAGGTGTTTACAGCTTGGTACAAAGAGCGATTTTGGTTTATATAGCTTATATTACCCTTCATGACAACTGTGAGGGGGTGATTTTTCCGTCTCGTTTATATTAAGTTGATTCAGTTGATTCCAGCTGATTAGCCATTGAACTCTCCATTTACGTAGTATTTTTGTTTTCTTTATGTGGCTTTATACAGTCAATTGCCTTTTGGAATTATTTCCTACAATTATCAGAAATATGGCATGCTGTGTGCTCACAAACCATTCACGCGGTCTCCATTTCCCATGTGAGTGTAATTATATACTTGTGTATATAACTATACATATCTATAAATGTATTTGCTTTATTTAAGATAATTTTCATTCATTCATTCATTTTCTTTTCGGCTTAGTCCCTTTATTAATCCGGGGTCGCCACAGCGGATTGAACCAACTTATCCAGCATTTGTTTTACGCAGCGGATGCCCTTCCAGCCACAACCCATCTCTGGGAAACACATTCATACATTCTCATTCACACACATACACTATGGACAATTTAGCTTACCCAATTCACCTGTACCGCATGTCTTTGGACTGTGGGGGAAACCGGAGCACCCGGAGGAAACCCACGCAACCACGGGGAGAACATGCAAACTCCACACAGAAATGCCAACTGGCCTAGCCGGGGATCGAACCAGCGACCTTCTTGCTGTGAGGCAAACGTGCTACTCACTACGCCACCGTGGCGGCCTAAGATAATTTTATCATTTCTAATTTTCTTTAGAACTGTAAAAGCACTCCAGAATATGACAGACTGATCAGCTGTAGGCCATAGCAGTAGGGGTGGGCGATATGGAAAAAATATCATATCACGATTTTTTCTGGGGAAATCACGATTCACTATTTTTATCCCGATTCTTTTTTTAAGTTGATTTTTAAATACTATTTTGCAAATTACAAAGGTACAATACAACTAAACTAATGTCCTCATATAAAGATATACTCTTACCATGTATGTTCAAGAATATTTGAATCAAGTAAAGATTTAATGCAAGTGCTATTCTGCAAAGAAAGAACATTCAACAAGACTTGCATTAAAATTACTGCACCATCAAAATGAACATTTAACAAATCTAACAAATCTTAGTTCAAATCAGAGAGCTTATTAGAGACAGATCCTCAGCAATACCTTCACAAATGCAAATGACTTTTTTTTTTACAAAGTTAACAAAACTAGTAGTGTTTTGAATTTAATAAATGTATAATAATCATGATAACCATGAAACCATGATTATTCTTCAGACTATATAATCATACAACCAAAATCTATAATCGATTCATCCCTGACTGCTATGCAGTTCAAAACAACATATGAATGTGTTTGTAGAAGAAGCCTACTTGAACAATGCACTGATTTTGTTGTGCTTTGCAATACAACATTTGAATGTGTTTATAAAAAAGCCACATTGTACAATGCAGTGATGTTGTGTAGTTTCAAAATACAACATATTCACATTTTAATGTAGTAAAAGCCAACGTGGGTATCTTAAGGAGCAAAAAACAGCATATGAGCTCTTGTATTGCTGTTGTGTCATCATCACTTAAGTATATTGCAAGTCATCTCTGGCCCATCATTTGCGATGCTCTTCATGAACTGGACCCCTTGACAAACTAATTAAATAGCCCTGTTGTACACAGATCTACCAACAACTTATGGTTTTATTTCAGTGACTTAGGCTTTGTCGTGAGCGCAGTATTACCGGGTGAGATCGCAAGTCTGCAGACGCCCCATATAGAGCATGCGGGTAGCCAATCGTCTGTTCGTGCACACTTCTTGCGCGCCCTCAAATAAACGCTATTGAAGTGTGATTTAGTGTGTTTATGTAGCGCGTATGTCTGCAACGTTTATTAGATTTACTAGGAATATTTACAAATGTCTACAATAGACAGAGCGGCATTAATGCATCCTGAAGTAAAGTGAAGCGGCTATAAACTCCAGCAAGAGAAAGTCATTGTATGCAGAACCATAGACCTTTATTTATAAAGCATATTTATGGAAACTGTTCATCATAACTGAAAGCTGAGCCTGAATGCTGGCCTCGCGCATCGCGGAGTCCTGTCAGCCCGTCTGTCCGTCAGCATGTAACCTCAAAGGGTTAAACAAATGACGCACATCGGTTATAGAAAAGTTCCCGCTGTTATAATTCACTTACCTTTTAATACGTTTTGGTGCGATTGTAACCCGCTATTTAAGAAACAACAACGACAGAGGACTGAATGTTTGAATGAAGCAGTATTAGCCATGGCGGGATGAATTTAGGTGTGGCGCCCGTCATGGAAGCATGAATGAAGCGGAAGCACTGCACTATATACTGTATGGCGATACAACGATTTTTCTAAAAAAGTGGATCGTGGAGTCATTTTTATCATCCACGATCAAATATCGTATTATCGCACAGCCCTACATAGCAGTCATAGGAATAATATATACATGTAGTATATTACAACAGTATTTTTAAAAGGCTAAACACTTCATTATATAGTATACAACCAAGCACATGTGGTCAGAACACAAACGAGTCGATGTAATGAAGTATTATGCTTTTCTCGCAAAGAAATGCCCATCTAAGCAAAATGCTAGCTCCGCCTCTTTGCCCTTATTTGGATACCCCAGTTGGAACAGTAACACACGAACAAAATGGTGCCGGTTGGCCACGCCCACTTGTGGCCTCTTTTGAGCTTTTTTTTTTTTTTTTTGACACCTATGGGTGCTGTCACGGATACTACGTCCATATATTTTTTTTGTCTATGGAACAAATGCGTCAGAACCAACGATCTAATTATACACACCTACAGTATTCATCTTATTCTCCGTGTATGAGCGGGCGCAGCCATTTGAATCTTTTTGGCTCGAGACTTCCAGTCTCATTCACTTCAATCCATTTTTAGACATTAAAAACAGCTTGTTTTGCTGCTTGATGTTGCAAACTGATATTTTCTTATTATATTATTCTATTTTGTCTGTATAGTCATGAACACACTTGTTTGTAGAGCGAGTAGTTTGACCATTTTCTGCCGTTTATTATTCTTGGTCATTTCTCCCATAGGCGACTGAATCAGAAGTTATCGCAAAAACAAGCACACTTCCGCATTGAAGAATAAGGTCAATATTGTTTATATACATATTCTGTATTATTTAACAATAAGTAATACATTATTAAATGTTATAATAATAACCAACACAATATTAATGTGCTGTGTAAAGAATAGCCATCCTACTAAAATAAACATCACTTGCTTATAAGAAAAAATAAAAACATACTTTAACCAAAAACAATGACACAAATGAATTAAATAACAGAATAATTCATGGTACTCTCAACCAGATGGATTAATTAAATGAATTAATGAATTTTAAATCCTATTTATATTAATAAAGATACTGTAGATTCACAGTTCTATCATTCATGTTTAAACTGCACGCTTGTTATTTTATTTTCAAGATCTGAGGTAAACTGCTGTATCTGCAGGCACTTTCAGTAATAACTGTCTTTCGGCAATAAAAGTGACGTAAAATATATCTTCAAACTCATATTATGAACATTTGGACAGAATAAAGCACATAATCAACACACGCGTTGATCTTTGTCATAGTAGTTTATGCTGTGGTTCAGCGGGATTATCGCAGCAATGGAAACAGTTTCTAAAATAGAAACTTTGTGTGTCGCCTTCATGGATGGACAAAAACTCCTTTCAACAAGTCTCTTTTTAAACGTTTTTTAGTTGGGACTAGGGATGCCATAACACTCAATTTAATATTGAACCGTAGGACCTCCACAGTTCAATAAGCATAAGGCAATTAAAGTTTTTCGGTGTTGCATTTTACCCTTTTCTTTAGTTACTCTCTGAACTGACTGCATGTTAAAATGTATGTACATGTGCTGAAACAAGGCTCCCTGTGAGTATATATTCCCTCAATGATTGCTTGTTAGGGATGCTTCCACATGAAAATGAGAGTGACGTGTGCTGCATGTTAGAGCAAGAGCACACATGGGACCAAAAAAAAAAGTTGATATTCATATTTAAACTAAATTCATGAGGTTCTGTTATTTAAACATCAAACCTTAAAGTGGGAACTCACACAGGAGATCAGAGTGTCTCATCTAAACAGGTGAATGAAAGATAAGACGTGCAAATCAACACTTGCTTCTCAACAGTAAAACTTTAGCCCCTTTTACACATACAGACCTTTCTGGAAAATTACCGTGAAAAATACAGAAAGGTCTGTTTGTGTGAACAGGCCCTTTTTGAAAATACTGGTAAATTTGTTTTGGCAAATTTCCGGAAGGAGAAGTTGTAAAATTACCAGCAGTTTTACAGAAAGGTCTGTATGTGTGAACAGGCCCTTTTTTAAAGTACAGGTAAATTTGTCCTGGAAATTTTCCCGGAAAGTGAAGTTGTAGCATAACTGGTAATTTGCCAGAATGCTGCTCTGAGTAAACGCAGAAAGAACAATGTTAGACAGAGCACATTTACGATTAGAACGCGATGACACGAGACATCTACTCCAGCCAATCAGAACATTCACATGCACTCACATCTGCGCTGTGTATGAAAATAAAAGCCTTTAAATATTTTTCATCTCCAGGTTGGAGGGAAAGTCCTTACCCCAGGTGGAGGAGTTCAAGCATCTTGGGGTTTTGTTCACGAGTGAGGGAAGGATGGAACGTGAGATTGACAGGTGGATTGATGCAGCAGCAGTAGCAGTGCGGTCGATGTACCGGTCTGTTGTGGTAAAGAAGGAGCTGAGCCGAAAGGCAAAGCTCTCGATTTATCGTCAATCTACGTTCCTACTCTCACTTATGGTCATGAGCTTTGGGTCATGACCGAAAGGACATAACAGCCGAAATGAGTTTCCTTCGCAGGGTGGCAGGGCGCACCCTTATAGATAGGGTGAGAAGCTCTGTCATCCGGGAAAAGCTCTGAGTAGAGCCGCTGCTCCTCCACATTGAGAGAAGTCAGCTGAGGCGGCTCGGGCATCTGTTTGGGATGCCTCCTGGACGCCTACCTTGGGAGGTATTCCAGGCCTCTGGGAAAACCCACGACACACTAGAGGAACTATGTCTCTCGACCGGCCTGGGAACGCCTCGGGATCCCCCCTGAGGAGCTGGAGGAAGTGTCTGGGGAGAGGAAAGTCTGGTCGTTCTCTCCTGAGACTGCTGCCCTCATGACCCGACCCCGGAAAATTGGTTGAAAACAAATAAATGAATGAATGAATGAATATTTTTCCAGCTGCTAGATGTTAGTCATATAACCATTCTATGGTCCTTCTTAATGCCAGCCGTGAAACAAATTATTGATAAATGCTTATGATAAACCGCTGTTTGTTTACCTTCAAGCTCTGCTTCAGTTGTATAAAAGACTATAGAATACACAAGGCATGTCACTCGTATAGTTTTGAATAGGGAAAAGTGTAACATCAAAATGGCGAATGAAGCACTGCCTTCTAGTACAGGGGCCAATCATCCCAAATATGCAATCGTAAGCTCAGCAAAGTTTTGGCAAAGAATTGTGTTGTTTCAGCTCATTTTAAATTAGTTTGAACAAACAGCAAACATTCCTTTTCAAACATAAACCTTTTCATTCAGTGTGAAACGGGTCTGGATATTACAGCACAATGGATAGATTCACATCACGAATGAGAAAGAAAAAAACAGGAAAATGAGCCTTTAAATCCTGAGTGTCCCTTCATCCATTCATTTGGTTAGCACCACATCTTCTGACTGGCAGGATTTCTAGGTCTGTCGGCCAAGTCTTGCATCAGCTCTCCCTCTACATACTCTAAAAGCTGGAGGAAAAAAAAATATCTCCAACTAGCCAGAGGTTAGACTGGTCTGTTTTGACAATTTGAGAGCAGGGTATTGGGCTCTACAGCTAGTCAGGCATGGAGACCAGCTGGCAGATCAGTTCAGAACCAGCTTGGCGGGTTGGTTCAACCACCTGTCTGGCAACTAGACTTGTTTCAGGGATGCTCATTAGTGTACAGAGTGTCAAACTCCAGAGTAAATCAGAGTTCAGGACCACAAGGGGCTAAATGCAAACATGAAATAAAAATGAATATGTGGCAATATTAACAATACTGAAGGTGTAAAAGAGTCTAGAAGAACATGTATTTCTACCCTCTAGAAAATGGTAGGTTATTTAAACCCAGGTTCGGTAAAATATGGACTAATCCAAACATTGGTTTAAATTTGGCCCTAAAAATGGAAAAATGGTTCGATCCGTGACTTAAAAACAATAGCGTGAT
Organism: Danio albolineatus; assembly: GCA_903798035.1. Lineage (NCBI taxonomy): Eukaryota > Metazoa > Chordata > Actinopteri > Cypriniformes > Danionidae > Danio > Danio albolineatus. Next base: position 1,396,587 of record CAIGQQ010004000.1, read on the forward strand.
CCAAACCGTGAGACTTGTGATCCGTTACACCACTACTTATTACACAAACAAACACACACATACAAACAAACAAACAAACACATACAAATGAACAAACAAACACTCACATACAGACACAAAAACAAACACACAAACACAAAAACATTGACTCACACTCAAACAAACACACGCACACACAAAGATAAACAAACAAACACACACACAAACAATCAAACAGACGCACATGGAAACACACACAAAACAGACACGCAAACAAAACACAAAAACACACAAAGACACACGCAGACACACACACACACAAACACAAGATACACAAAAACAAACATACACATACATATGCAAACAAACAAGTAAAAACACAAACGTACACACACACACACAAATGCACACACACACAAACACGGACAAAAAAAACAAACATTCACACACAAACACATGCAAACACTCACACATGCATGCAAACAAGTAAACACACACACACGCGAAAACACACACACACACATACACAAACACACACGTAAACAAGTAAACACACAAACGCGCACACACACGCGCGCATGCAAAAACACACACATACACACACACACAAACACACACACGCGTAAACAAACGAGTAAACACACAAACAGACACAGAAACACATGCAAACAAACACTGTAAACACAAACACACACGCTAAAACACACAATGCAAACACACACAAACACGCAAACAAACGAGTAAAAACACAAACAGACACAGAAACACACAAAAACAAACATGCAAACGCGCACACACATGCAAACAAACAAGTACTGTAAACACACACACACACACGCAAAAACACACAATGCAAACACACAAACACGGAAACAAACAAGTAAACACGCACACACACACAAATGTCATTGGCCAGAAGTCATTCACAGTGAGAACCGGCCATTTCTACACATCGAATGTTCACCGCAAAACAATTAATGATGAAAGCAAGTGCTCATTAAGAGCGATGTTCTCATTACAGCCAATGATTAAGTGTGTGTTATTTATGCCATAACTGTAATCCCACACCCGCCGTGCATCTCAACTCCACGCCGCACTTCCAGGTTATTTATTTATTCATTTATTTATGTTCATAAAGACGATAGCTGTTATTGGAGGGGAGCAGGGCTTGTATAATAGCTTGTAATGTTTTAAATGTTGTTCTCAGTTACCCCTGAGCTCTGGCAGATGGAAGGCACGCAAAGACACATCGTCTCCGGGGTGGGACTCGCAAAGCTATTTACACATTTCCTTTGCCAAACGGAGAGAGTAATTATCTGTCTCAAAGAGAAATCAATCCGATGGCATGGAAGGCCTCCAAAGGCGCAGCGGCAATATGAAAACTACAAACGATGATGATGAAAAAATGAGCTGTACGTGGACGAGCGGCGGTGGTGGGTTTTTATTTTTTATTTAATTTTCAGTGACTGTTCTTTGGTTTTGAAGCTTAGCAGAGAGTCTGTCTTTGTGTAGCGTTAGCATAGCACTTTAAAGGAGCGGCACACTGAACATGGCAGATGGGACCTGGCTCTTATTAAATTTAAACAGAACAACAAAATAAAAATAAAACGCACTAAATTATATAAATATAAAAAGAGTTACTCTTTCGCAAAATGTTTAGTCAGGGTTAAACGAGGTGAGAAGATACGGTGAATTAAAACCAATAATGTATTGATTGGAATATTGTTGAATATGATTGGAACAACATAAAAACAGAGCAAAAGCATAAAATAAAAATAAGACAGGAAAAACTTCGAGATGCAAAAATGTCAGTAATAACAAAACAAAAAAAGCTGTAGTAGCCAAAATTAAGTTATGACAACTATAACGTTTTAAAATGTAGTAGTTAGAAAAAAATAAGTTGTGAGTACTATAAAAATTAAGTTGAAGTAACTACAAAAATGAAATTGTAGTAACTACAAAAATTAGATTCTAGTAACTAGAAAAAATAAGTTGAGAATTATAAAAATTAAGTTGTAATAACTAGAAATAAATTGTGAGTGCTAGACAAATAAAGTTGCAGTGGCTAGAAACATTAAGTTGTAGCAAATAGAAAAATTGAGTTATAATAACTTTAAAGAATAAAATCGTTTTAGTAACTAAGAATTAAATAATGAAAACTAAAAAAAATTAACTGTGAGTACTAGAAAAATTAAGTTGCAGTAACTAGAAAAATTAAATTGAAGTAACTACAAAAATTAAGTTCTAGTAACTAGAAAGAATAAGTTATAATAATTCTAAAAAATAAATTGTAGTAGCTAGAAAAAAAATTAAGTTGTGAGTACTAGAAAGATTAAGTTGCGTTAGCTAGAAACAGTGTTGTAGTAACTAGAACAATTAAGTTAAGAGAACTAAAGAATTAAGTTGTAGTAGCTAGAAAAAAATATGTTGTACTATAAAAAATGAAGTTGCAGTAACTATAAAATAAAATTGTAGTAACTACAAAAAATGAGGTTCTAATAGCTTAAGTTTTATATAAACTTAAGTTATTAGTTTTATCATAAGTTATGAGAACTATAAAAAATAAGTTGTATTAGCTATAAAAAAATAAGTAGTGGTAACTACGGTAGAACAATTAAGTTTTGGGAACTAGAACAATTAAGATATGAGATCATTTTTTAATGTAAGTTACGTTTTAGCAAGCAAATTTTGCATAATAATAATAATAATAATAATTATTATTATTATTATTATTATAGTTGTTGTTGTTATTAATATTATTATCAGTTACTGTTTTATTATTATTATTATATATTTTTTTGTCTTCTTTTTCTCTCATAAACATCAGACCAACCCTTCAAACACAAAATGCCATTCTCTTTGTGTCCCAAAAAAGGACAAAAAAAAAAAAAAAAAAAGAAGCCTTGGCTCATTCTCCTCTCCAAAAGCGTAACATTAGAGCTCGTCAGGCCCCGACGGCCCCTAAATCATCGCACACCTCAATAAAATGTTTCATCTTGCTGAAGCACACCAGCGACACACCCCTGTTATCCAGACTAGCGAGAGAAAAGAGAGCCTGCAGTGACTGCCGTCTCTGCATATTAATTTACGTTAGCTGTGTTTTGGGCTGGCAGGTGCAGGTCTCTACGAACTGAGCGGACCATACATCACCTTCCCAGTCTCTGAGGAGAGAGAGATCTATATTAGGGTGTCAGTGCTAACAGCTAATCATTAGCAGAGCCTTTCCTGGCCTGTAATTAAAGTGCCGAGCTTCATTTTCCCCAAGGTTTGTTGAGTTTAAGGAGCCACATATAAAAAGCCCAAGAGATGGACAGGCACTTGGGTGTCTTTTGCAAAAGGCAAATCCAACACTGGTATGCTGGCATATTTATCATGCTTAAAAGAAGTCAGAAGAAAATAAATAAATAACTCATTAACAAATAAACAGGGAGAAACCCAGTGGTGAAAAATTAATTTTAATCCTTAAAATTAATCAAGATTAATATTGTTTTTTTACTCCAAATGTAAAAATATCCAATTGATGCATCATTTGTTGGGAAAGTTACTTCCAAAATGTACTGCAATACATTATACAGAAGTAGTTTTGATCAGTGGTGTAAAGTAACTAATCACAAATACTCAAATTATTGTAATTGAGTAGTTTTTCTGAGGAATTGTACTTTACTGAGTAGTTTTAACAATGTGTACTTTTACTTTCCCTTGAATACATTTTTAGTGCAGTATCGGTACTTTTACTTCACTACTTTCCTTCAACCTGCAGTCACTACTTTATTTCTTTCTTGTCTATGGTCATTGTCTAAAGTAGAAAGATCAGTCCTGTGATTCCTGTCCAATTAAATCACACATAAAGTAAATTGCATCGTACTGAACAACCTCAAGACATGGGCACTTTATAAATGCAGCAAACCTTTTGGAAACATTAAAAATGTCCAAGAAGATGTTCAAAATCTTTACACGCAATGATCCAGAGACTTTTTATAGACTGCATGTCACTGAAAATGATGCAACACAGGCTCATTGTGAGTACGTTTCTGGAGACCGCACATTACGTGGTCAATCAATAAAATTTTGGTTGTGTTTAGGGAAGGGGGAGGGTGGGTCAGTCCGATCGGATGGTCAGTCAGTCGTTCAGTCAGCCAAAAACGGTCGGCCAACAGCGGCCTCTGGCGGGTTTACGCGAGAACGGCAGGCGTGAACGGCGCTCGCGAGAGACACTTGAGATCTCAAAAAGTGTCCGCAGCGGCCTCTCGTGGACTTGCCAAAGCAAAAAGTGCAGAAGGACGTACCTGACGGGACGTATTCCGCGGCCTCCAGAAACGTACTCGGGACTACGTTCTCAGAATGAGCCTGGGTTGAAATGATAGATGTCGACTGTATGATGACTGAAATCACTAAACAGCCTTAAACAATCACTATATGAAACGAATGAAGAATGGAAGGAAGGGCCAAATAAAAGGAAGGAGGGATCGAAGAACCAAATAAATGAAGGAAGGATTCAAGAAAGGGCTGAACAAACTAAGGAAGGAAAGAAGGAACGAACGAATGAACAAAGGACCTAATGAAGGAAGGAACAAAAATATGAAAGAAAGAATGAGCGAACAAATGAAGGGAGGAATAAAGGATTGACCAAACAAATGAAGGAATAATTCAATGAAGGACTGAACAAACTAAGGATGGAAGGAAGGAACGAACAAACAAATGAATGAACAAAAGGACCTAATGTAGGAAGGAACAAAAATTATGAGTGAACGAACGAGTGAACGAAGGAAGGAGGGAACAAACAAATGAATGAAGGAAGGAGAGAACAAACAAGTAATTGAAGGAAGGTTGGAACGAACGAACAAAAATAGGAAGAATACACCACATGTTGTTTGTGCAGGGATGTGTAAACGCATCAACTTTTCTACAGTGTAATACTCACTACTCGAGTAGTTTTAAAAGGTCTACTTTTTACTCATACTTTGAGTAATATTTACTACAGATACTTTTATTCTACTTGCACTACATTTTTGGGCAGGTAATTGTACTTTTACTTGAGTATGATTTTGCAGTACTCTTTCCACCACTGGTTTTGACCAAATAACCACAGAAGTATGATTACATTTTCTAATAATAATTTTTCCATTAATTGCAATTATTCAGTGATTTATTCAGTGAGTCTGAAAACTGTATTGTGTATGTATATGCACTCGTAGCAGTGCAATATGGCTGTATATTGGCAGGGGGGAGGTGTGCATTGGCTGGAGGCCTCAGGCTGAGTGCCTTAGTCATCATGAAAAGCCATACAGGGATTTTCCAGTATTTCTCTGTTGAAATTGAGAGATCACAATAATTAACCCCGAAAAAAACAGAGCAAAGCAAACACTACCAGTTTCTCTGATATGAATACAGCGTTAAAAAATACAAGAGAGAGAGATTGACTTGGATTATCACTTACCCAATTTATAATGATTTGTTCAGCTGTAGTTTGAAACTTATGCTGAGAAATTGCTGTACCTAAATTATAAATATTTCATATAGGCCCTATCCTTATAAATAAACTGCATAGTTGCAATCTAAACAACTACATTCTCGACTAAAAAGCCTCAAAAGTACATTATGTTGTCCAACAGCAGCAATATTTGTCAAACTGTAGAGTGTCCTCTGCTTGTTGCTGTATGTGGGTGGAGTAATACACACAGTTGAATGGTGAAGAGGTTGAGGGAGCGCTATTATTTGCAGAATATTGCACAGCTATCAGCCAATCAGATTCAAGAACCAGACAGAACTGTTGTGTGTGCATGTGTATGAAAATATAAATACCATAAAATTATAAGGTTCTATCTGATATTTTGTGTCAAAATTGAGCTATTCACATATTCTTATTAAATGACAGCTTATTTACATTATGTAGCGCTTTTTTATAAGTTGTCAATACTTAATAAGTTGTAATACTTGAATAAGCTGTAATACTTTTTTATTAAAAAAAAAAAAGGTTTTAATCAACAAAGTCAAACTCTCGCTTGGCTTTATAAGGTTCTTTCTCTGAGCCATGCAGCATTTTGAATGCATCTTTCTTTGTCATTTAATTGAAGTCAATGGTTACAGTTTTTTCAGCTTCTTTCAAAATACCTTCTTTTGTGTTCATTAGACTCAAAAGTGAACCATAAAGGTTTGAAATAAGTAAAGGGTGAGCAAATATTAACATTTTCATTTTTGAGTGAAGTATCCCTTTAACATACTTCTATAGTTATCAAACTGCACTTAAAGAACTGATAGTAGCACATTCAGTGCTTTATAAACGAATGAATAAATAAATTAACCATCTTAATGGTTATTATTAAGACCAGTTTGATTAAATAGGTTAACAGCATCTCTTTCTTACTGTGTTTGCCATCTTACAGCAACATCACACCCAAAAAATAAAAGTGTTTGTCAGGCTGGAGAGGGGGAACGTAGCTGGACTGTGCTAGCTTTGAGTCGTACCCTCGTACAGGAAGTGATGAATGGGCTAAAGCGGGAGCGATCCATCACGAGCAGGAGTATTAATTAATGTTGTAGGAGGAATGCCAGAAAGACCTGTTTCACATCAGCAAAACCAAAGAGAGAAAGAGAACGAGAGAGGGACCTCGGTTTTCCAGCACTAGCACAAATTTTAGCCTCTCCAGCAACAAAGGCTAAGTAAGCTAAGTGCAGTGTTCGTGTTGACAGAACCATGAATGTTTAATATATTCAGATACATATCCAGACAGGGGTGTAATTGGGTTGACACACAGGACATCAGCTGCAAATGTCATCTCATCGATTCGATTGGGATTTTTAAATATTTAAAGCTGCAACATTTACATTTAGATATAGACGCACTCTTTTATTCGAGCTATTTTGTAACTGGTTGCAAAATAACAAACATACATTGAAGTCTCTGTTTATACCTGCTACTAACATACATTGAGACTAACACATACCTGTCAACATTGGAATGTGAAAATAAGGCATATCCCATGTAGAATAAATAGTAAACATTATAAAATCTGCAAATGAATTAGCAAACAGTTTAGCCTATTCAAATTAATAACTATTATTAAGAAATTGAATCAAGTTTCCACATAGCACAATTTCTCTGGCCCACACAATCAGCATTTGCTTGGCCCACATGACGCAGTGAATTACTGTACATGACTGGACCAAGTCTGCCTTCTATACAAACATGGACCATATCTGGGCCAAGGCTCAGCCAATTTAATAACCCATAACTGGGCCAGATATCTTGGTGTTTCACGACTGCAACGAATTTAATACAGCCATATAGCATTGTGCTTGATGGGTGTGCTTTTTCTCGAAGGGGCCTGATTGGTAATATTTTTTCTTTACTCAAAAATAATTCATATGAATTTCAAAAGTGGGTCAAGATGGGACAAACTTACATGGCCAACATGTATATTTTTTACCATCTGGGCCAAATATTACATTTGATGTCTGGCCCAAGTATTGAGTGCCGCCTATAAAACGATGCCACCTCTGCCAAACCTGGGCCATGTTTGGCCCACATGCTGTCTGCCAGTGCTAGACGGATGCCTGCTGGGCCAGCTTTATGCCACATCTGGGCCAGAATTCTTTGCTACCTGGGTTATCAAATCTCATTAACCTTTCCTTCACTGTATAATTTAAACCAACTGATTAAAGAGCAAACAATGTACCTCAACACACCTCCTTTTCAGAGCAGCATGCCCATGGGCCCACGAATGGGTGCAAGTGAATTTGCAAAACGTGAAAATGAAACCTGCGTTAAGTTGTAACCAAAGCTGTGTAAGATAGGGCTCTAGATGTTGGAAACTTGTACACAAATATGCTTTTGGACAATTAAAAATGCTTACAGATAATAAACTATGAACAAAAAATTTTTTTTTAATATATATTATTTTTCAGTCATAAACCCTCTGGAGTCTAAGGGTGTTTTGGGGGACTGGAAGAATTCTGATATGCCCTGCCATTTGTCATTTACTCAGATGCATATAAACATATCAGTATACCACTATAAACAGCATAAACTGGGCTATAATAATATGATAGCAACATTTATGTACAATATTGTGATTTTGAGAAAGAAACGGTTATGTGTGGTTAGGCCTGTCACGATATCTATTTTTTGTTGTACGATATATTGCACCAAAATATATTGCGATAAACGATATTATTGTCATTTTAAGACCATTTTAGGCCACTCATTAGATAATGCCAGAATGACAATATAATAGCATCATAACGCAAGTACACTCTTCAAAAGAACACAAAATATTTTTGCTCTTAAGAATATTTAATTTAATTACAGTCATTTTAATAATTTAATGATTAGACATTGGAATGATAATGTGAAAATGCATATCCTAAACAAATGATAATAAATGTTAACAAAAAAAAAAAAAAAGCAAGGTAAAAAGGAACAGAGGCTGTGATATCCAAGTAGGTGTTGCTGAAGCCCAGAGACCTCCAAGTGGGAGGGATTACACCGCAAGTAGGTTGGGTTTAGGTGGTGTAGGTGGAGTGGATATTCATAAAACACATCAGGTTACTGGGAGGTTGGGTTTAGGGTTGGGTTTAGGTGTAGACATTTATAAAACGCAACATTAGATTCCGTGTCATGTACAACACATTAAATAAATAAAAATTCCAGGTTTGTACAGCCCACTTGGAGCTCGAAGGCCCACCCACTTGGAGCTCAAGTCCCACCCACTTGGAGCTGGCTCCGACTTCCGCTTATACCCTTCTTGCGATATCTGCTACCAGATCTATTTTTAGTTGTCAGCCACACACATCAAAATATACTTTAGTCATTTATGGTAAATACTATATATTTTTTTAGCAACACTGACACTGACACCTCCAATAGAGACAGAGAGGTTGTGAAATCAGCTAAAATGTTGCAAGAATTGTTTTTTTATGTATGGGCGATATATATTGCATCACCAAAAATTATTGAGGTCATGTCCATGTATTGTGCGCTAAGTCGATATATTGATTATTGTGACCGGCCTATGTGTGGTTAGTGGAAAAACTAAAATTTTGAAGTCACTGAAATTACTACAAGAAAAAAACACACTGAATATTTATTCACAAGACTTTTGAGAACTGGATCTTGTAGCCTAAATAAAACAATAGTTAATAAGTGAACAACAGCTAGTAAAACTTTATTTCGATGGTCCATTTGAGTATCAGTAGACTCTGCTTAATATCTGTTGATACTGACATTCAACAGACATTAAACCGACTATAAGAAACTTTGCAAGTACATGTCAACTAACACTAACCTTAACCTAACAGTCTACTTACTGTATAATCTAATAAGAATTAGTTGGCCTGTAGATGCAATGTAACTTTTATTCAACAAGCGGACCATCAAAATAAAGTGTGACCCAACAGCTTTCTCAAAAGTATTCCCAAAAAATACCTTGCTTATTCTTCACATCACGACCAAAACAATAGCCGCTTGAATCCACAGAATCACACAATAGAGCTCTATTCTTCTGCACAGTGAATATATCTCCAAGCAGTTCATAACTCCAGACCCAAAACCTCTATAGAGCAAGACTCATCAGCTCATTTATTAACACTCCTTAACGGGCCGGCTGGCCAGCTGCCTATGAAAAATAAAGCCTGTCATTTATTAGCAGTGTAATTAGCTACATCCACCAACAAACCCCCAAGACGAAACTGCTTGTTCACCTCACCGGCAATTCCACACTTTGTTAAATCTGCATTTTCTCTTGTGCTTTGTAAAGTCATAAGAAGCTGTGCTGAGAAAGTCTCAGGAAGCCAAGCCCGTGAACCCCGGCATCTCCGCAGTAATTCAACCGTTCCTCATTACGACCACTATAACCAGGCTGATGGATGCAGAACACATCCATCACTCCACCATGCAGCTCCGCGAGCAGGTCAAACATTACAGGAGTGGAATTATCACTGCCCATCATTTTTTTCCCCAGGCATTAAATGTGGCATTTATCACAAGGCTGGTCCCCAATCTGCTGCTTACAAAGTTCCTCGTCGTATAGCGATGGTGTGAAAATAAAAAAACTCTCCTTGGACCATTTAAGAAAGGCACAACTTATAGATGCGGCAGAAGGCTGTGTCTAATAATTAATTAAACAGGGTTTTATGTCCAAAGCAATGAATTCTAACGCCCTTGTGAGTTCTTATTTTAACTTTTTCTTTTTGCCTCAATGGATTACATATTGAGGATTCCTTATGTATTTTCCAACTGAACCTTGTCCCCAGTCATTTGGGTCATATTTGCGCTCATGCATTATTAAAATAAAAGCCAATAACGAGTGTGTACTTAGTGTACTCGTTCATTTGTTCTAATGCTGACTGATCTGGAATGCATTCTAAGGGCCCTAATCATACACCTGGTGCAATGCGGTGCCAGGTGCGAGGCAAGTGTTATTTGCTAGTTTCAGCCTGGTGAGGGTTTCATTTTTATGTTCGACACCTTGTTGTTTAAAACAGTGTTTCTCAACTGGTGGGTCACGACCCAAAAGTGGGTCTCGGGAACATTTTTAGTGGGTCGCGGAGTGTGTGGTCAAAAAAAATATGTATATTTTTTAAATTATTTTGCTTATACCGGACTTTTATTTTGAAATGCATGTGCGACAACAGTTCATTTTAGTTCATGGGAAGTGAACATTTCTTTACCCTAACCGCTGTTTACAGTATTTGTTGTTTTTACTTTGTAATATTTCTATAATTTGATCAATTTTGTTAAATGACAGCAATAAAATATTGTTTATTTGTCAGTCTTTGTGATTTTCTTATGATTTATCTGTCACTACTTGTGTATGTTAACATTACAAATGAATTATAATTCATAAAATTATATTTTCTAAAAATCTGGGTCGCGGCTTGATGACCATGTAAAAAATTGGGTCCCATGGTCAAACCAGTTGAGAACCACTGGTTTAAAACACATTTGTGGAATTACATCATGCTGGTGTGAAAAGGAGGTGTGACATTTTTGAGTCAAATGAATTAGACCACATAATTGACCATA
>CAIGQQ010004000.1:1407988-1425216 GCA_903798035.1 Danio albolineatus
TATATATATATATATATATATATATATGCGCACCGCAATGCAGACACTGACAATTCAGTATCAGTTCAGTTACAGATCGGTTATTATGTACTGATGTCAATAATCTCATATGTCACGGTAAAATATTATGGCAAAGGAGGTGAGTGTGAGTAATTAAAATGCAGAAACTCTACACAATTCACTGCGTGTGCTTGCTGGACAGTCATTTACTGACACGGAAGTTACTGCAGAAGCCCCTACTGTACTGCTATAGAGAAAATGAAAGTAAACTCCATTTCTCTCTCTCTCACTGTGGCCCATTTGACCTGTTGGCGTGATGTTTCCTCTCCTCTCGGCTGTTACAGTCATAATTCTGGATACAGAGACGAGCGTGTCTGCAGAGTGAATTTTCTGCATCACATCTATCATGGATCAGCTGTGATCGCCACGTTCGTTTATCACTTCAATTATTGGTGAACAGCACCAGAGCCAATCACAGCCTTTTTTGTCGAGCGTGTGACAAAATCATAAGCATTTAACAACTTGCTCAACAATGCTTAAAATGCAAGCAGGGTGATATTTATGTTTGTTTATCTGCTATAAATGCTCATGCCGTTCTGTGCGTGTAATTGAGCTTTGTTTGATGAAGAGTGTTTTTTTAAAAAGTAAAATGAACAGTACAGTACATGTATTAAAGGACAAAATTGTATTACAAATACATATAAAATGTTATAAATGTAAAAATGATACATTTTAATATATTAATTGTTGTGCTGTGAAGTAAAATATAAAATGGTATGGATGGAAAGCATCGTCAATACTGATGACGATGTACATGTACTGTACCATCCTTGAATCATTGTACCATCATTGAACCATCATTGAATCAGTCATCTGCACTTCAATAACTGTCTGGTTTAGCTCAGCTACCAAATCTGACCTTCGAAGACTACGTCGAATAGTTCGGACTGCTGAGCGAATCATTGGTACAACCCTCCCTACTCTCCAAGAACTATACTTATCCAGAGTGAGCAGAAGGGCTGCCAAAATCACTCTGGACCCCTCACACCCAGCACACTGCCTCTTCGAACTGTTACCTTCTGGGCGAAGCTACAGAGCACTGCACATCAGAAAAACCCGACACAGAAACAGTTTCTTCCCACAGGCAATCCATCTCATGAACACTTGATGATAACAATCGTGGAACCAACATGACTACTTGCAATACACTTTTTACACAAACATACACTTATTTAACAACACACTTTACATGTCAATTTGCACGTAACAGCTGCACATATAATGTTGTATATTGTAATACACCTGTACAAACACTTGTCAATTTGTATATTTGCATTTAACACTTACTTCTATTTTTTGAATATATTTATTATCTGTTTTTTTTGTCCTGTCTCTGTAATTGTGTTGCACTGTAGAAGCTCTGTCACGAAAACAAATTTCTCGTATGTGTGATCATACCTGGCAATAAAGCTCTTTCTGATTCTGATTCAATACACCATGATGCACAGAGATATCGAATTGAACCAAATCGATAGCATGATAAACGTAACCAAACCATGAGATCAGTGTAGGTTCACACATCTTATATATACGTTTATAATAATAACTCTGTTTCAAGGGTCAAGGGGTAGGGGTACAAAAATAGAATTGGGATTCGGCCTAAAACAATGTTTTGAACAAATCAACAGCACAAATGACTCCTGAATTAATCGGAATGACTCTGTACTGTAACATTAACAAAGGTCACTTAAAAACCTTTAAGTGATGAATACTCACAGATGAATCTAGATGTCCATGCTAAAAGTTAGCATGTACGTTTTATTCTCATAAGCATGCTCATACCCACAGTTGACAAATCAGCCCTAACGACAGCTACTGATGTATAAGAGTCATTTAACATGCATATGCCACCACAAAATTGGATATGCGCCATTGTAAACCGAAATGACATTGTGCCGGAGCTTTCAGCTGATTATTTCCCACTTGTCTCTTATAATAGGACTCATCTGCGCTGTATAGCTTGCTTCAGTCTATGTTTTATGCCTTATTTTTCCTTTAGAAAAATAAATACAGCCAGCTTCAGAGGTGTCCTGAAATATTTCATGGTTCTCGCCAATGACATTATGCTTGAGTATCTTCTCAGCGGTCCTGGCTGGCTGTATTTGAATTTATGTAGGGCTGTAAAAGTGAAATTGATTTCCGATCAAGCAGAGGAGCTGGACTGGGTCTCATCCAGTCCCATTAGCTCTGCATCAGAGGAGACACGTGTAATTGCTGCCGATCACGTATTAGAGCGAACCCTCTGCGACTGCTGACTGTGCGGAGACAGAAGCAGAGGTAACAAAGACGCCAACACTCATTTAAAAGCTAATTCTGATGTTGTGTGCTGTGCTGCCAATGTAATGTGGCTCTGAGAATTGAAGGCCCTGCAAAACTGGTAAAAAAAAAAAAAGCAAAGAGCTTCCATTTGTAGACTCTAATGGTCTTAAAACACTTAGACTAGACTTAATAATGAATGAATGTGAGCGTATTACAATGGAAGCCAAGATGCATTTATTTTAACATTATGACAACACATTATCACATGGTTGAGTCCTTTTTTCACAACTTCAGGGGATAAACCAATGCTATGTCCAGGCAATTCATCACTTTTTGATTTAGTGGCTAATTCGAATGAATTTGTACGATCTCATTTGTACAATTTAGTATGATTTGCTCATCCACCAATGACGGTTGGGTTGAGGGGTGGGGTTTGGTGCCACACGTGCTTTTACAAATCGTACATTTTCGTGCGACTGAAATGGTATGAATTTCGTGGTAAAACAGTTTTGATTCCTTGTGAGATCAGGCTGGATAAACTAACAAAAGAATCTAAAATATGAGACTGAAAGAAGATTTGAATAAGAAGTTTTGGGAAGAATGATTAAGCCTTTAACGAAGTCATACCATTTATTTGAGTTCAGACTTGAAAGTATATGCAATACTGTACATACATATACAGTACACTCACCACACCCCAAAGGTGCTCTATTGGATTGAGACCTGGTGACTGTGGAGGCCATTTAAGTACAGTGAACTCATTGTCATGTTCAAGAAACCAGTCTGAGATGATTCGCGCTTCATGACATGGTATGTTATCCTGCTAGAAGTATCCTGCAGTACACTGTGGTCATAAAGGGATGGACTTAGTCAGCAACAATACTTATGTACGCTGTGGTGTTGACACGGTACTCAATTGATACTAATGGGTCCAAAGTGTGCCAAGAAATTATTCCCCACACCATTACACCACCATCACCAGCCTGAACTGTACAAAATAATTTATGGTGACAGCTTAGGGATTAATAGTATGTGTCATTATTATTAATACTGTTATTATCATTAGTATTTTTTAAAATACGTAAAAACAAATACTGAAAAATGTTAATAATTGACTATATTTATGATAAAACTTCTTTACAATCACACAATGAGTAAGGGTTCAGCTTTGCACGTTCATTATGGTGACTGTCGTTTAGTGACTTCTGCATGCTTGCCTTACTTTTGACAGAAAGTATGACATCATATTCCATCATGTCTCTTCCAGCTTTTGTATTGTTTTTTCTCTGTTTACCATTTAATAAGATGTAAGGTTGATGAAATAGTTGCTAATACTTACAACATAGGCTCATTCTGAAAACGTACCCCTCTATACATTTCTGGAGATCTCGAATAATGTAGCTAGAGGTACAAATGGTTAAAATAAATGCAACAGGGCGGTATGTCGCCATTTCGCGCTTACCAGCTGACAATCTGACCTCTGTATGAACGGCTTTTCTGCTGTCATCAGTTTGTCCAGTGGCTCGCCATGTACATCGACAGATTTGGGATGTGGAACAGAGTTGACTACAACGAAGGGGTTCGAATCCAGCGAAAAATTATTCCAGAAAGGAGGTAAGACAAATTCAAAAGCCAAAAAAATTAATAAACAAGTAAATAACATGGTGTGAATGTGGTAAGATCTGAAAACGTGATAAAACCAGGCAAGGACTTTTCTTTTTCTGGACTGCATTTGAAAACACTGTCGGTTGGGTTTAGGGAAGTGAGTGGACAGGCCAATGGCTGCGTTTAAAAACACTATCGGTTGGGTTTAGGGAAGGAGGAGAGTGGGTCAGTCGATAGGTCAGTTGATCAGTCAATCAGTCAGTCGACAGCAGTCCCTGGTGGATTAACGTGAGAAAAGCGAATAGCGAATGGCCCTTGCAAGAGAAGTTTGAGATCTCAAACAGCATACACAGTGGCCTCTGGTGGATTCGCGAAAACTGCAAAAAAACATTCCTCCTAGGATGTATTTGGCCCTCTGCAGAAATGTATATAGGGGTACGTTTTCAGAATGAGCCTGGGTTGAATGTTTATGAATGGGCCAAACTATAAATAATCGGTTTTAATGTTATTCAAACTTAATGGGATAGGTCACTTCAGATTTTGTTTTTGATTTGAATTATGTCATTTAACTGCGAGTTTAGCAAGCTCTTTTTGAGATTTGGAGTATTCTCCCCTATTCATTTAGATAGGGCTTCATTTATATTGAACTGCCTGGAGGCGTTGCAAATATGGCCGTCGAGTGAACAGATTATTCTTGAAAGGATGCTTTGTGTGTGTGAGAAGTGCCCATACTGTCTGTTCTACACATCAGACTTGTTAAAGCTTCTGAGCTCAGTGTATTTGATGTACACTTTAGTAACGATCGATCGTTCATTCATTCATTCATCATCTAGGCTATACTTTTATCTGCCATCAGACTATCCGAGCCATTGTTGTCATAATGCATTGCTAAGAGTTGCGTCTTGATTCGCTCTTCACTGACAGACTGTCATTCCAACAGCGTGCGCTTCATGCTTTATTATGAGAGACCATTCAAGGCATATTTTACTCTCTCACATGCCATCAAAGCCTGCACACACATTCTATCAAATTCTCATGCACTATTATACTGTCTCACACACTATTAAAGGGTAAAATAGAATTAATTCAGCTGAATAATGAGCGTTCAGTATGGAAACAACATAGCGTGAGCCTGAAATATTATTACTGTATCATTGTTCTCATGGAAATCCTAAAATCCCAGTGGAAAAACAGGCCAGTTTGGACAAAACACCCACTCTAATGTTGCAAACAGGATCATTAATATTCATGCTCCACATCAGCGTTTGATTGTCCACAATGTTTCCTACTGATATTACAACAATTATAATTGTTCTTCTTATTTTACAGTATATATATACACATATATAAGGATGTGATTCTTCCAGCTCTCAGTTAAGCAGACGTCATCAAAGCAGACAACCTGATTTGCGACTTCATTTAGGACTTCATTCAGGGATATAACCTATTAGGCTGCTGTGTAGCCTATATCAGGGGTTCCCAAACTTTTACATTCCAGGACCCACCTAGGCAAGTAAGTCAATCTCAAGACCCACCATAATATTTTAATATGGAAAAATCCTCAGCCCTACTGTATCCATTCAAAAATATCAGCTCCTGTCGTTCGTTCTTTCAGTTTTAGCAAAATAAAAAATCCTCAACGATGTCAGTGGAGTCAATGTACCTGACATAAGCCAGCAACTGTGCACTTTTTGCAACATCTGTGCTTTTGTCAAGCTGTACAGCAAATGCAGCACTGCATTTGCAGCTGGCTGTACCTGTGATAGTTTTTTGTTGACGAAGATACTCTTCTTTTTTTTTTTTTAAGAAAATATGATCGACCTTTGTTGACATACAGCACGTTTTGTTGTCAACTTTTCCATTTTATCAAATGCTTCGCAGCTGCTGTCATGAATGCTGTACCTTACTGGCGTAGACACGTGACAGTTCAACACAAATGAATCAGACTCAGTCATTCAATGAATGCTGATTCATACTGTTTCAGCTCATGTGTTTTAACTTAAATCATTCATTTGAAAAACAGAATCATCTCTAAAGATTTGTTCGCTAATTAATGGTCTTGATTCACTATAACTTACGTACAGTATAGCTGCAGTTAAGTGACGATGCGCGACCCACCTTTCCTCACTGTGCGACCCACTAGTGGGTCGCGACCCACAGTTTGAAAACCCCTGGCCTATATAATGTAATGATATTGTGCATAATGTGACAAAGTCGCAAACAATATACAAAATTATAAAATCACTTTGAATGCCTGCTCAGCATGATTCTATGTACATTATTAATAACGCCAGGAAGGACACTTGTTATTATCCTCTGCGAGTCATCTGTTCTTATGTCTTCATTAACTCAGTGCTACAGCCTGAAATGTAATACCTGAAAGTTTCATAAGTTCAGATAATATTACAAATGTATAAAAATATTTTTTTATAATTAATTAAAACTATTAAAAAGCAGGGACTAAGCCAAAAGAAAGGGAAAGTTAAAGTGATAAACTCTTTTTAGCAATGTATGATATTTTTTACAGGGTGGAATGTTAAAATATATTAGGCTACTCAATTCAACTGGACTCAATATTTTTTCAGTTTGAATTGTTGACTGACTAGTAGTTTATTTATCACATTGGAACAAAGAGTCACTAATGGCCCGTTTCCACTGAGTGGTACGGTACGGTACGGTACGGTTCGGTACGCTTTTAAGGCCGTTTCCACTGTCTAAAAGCGTACCGAACTGAACCGTACCGTACCCCTTTTTGGTCACCCTTTCGAAAGGGTACCAAACCCAGAAAGGGTGCTGTAAGGCGGAGCTAGAGGCGCAGCTGAACGCCATTGGCTTACAGAGTGACGTCATTTGCTCACGCTTCAGGCAGAATGAAAACAAAAGACCCGCCATGTTTAATACACAGCCGAGAGACAATGCTTCAAATAATATCAGCATATAATAACGAGCCATGGTCGACCCGAGCTTAAACAAACATTGTCGTCGTCTTGAACGGACACAGAGCTGAGAGAAGAGCAGATTGTTATGGGTTACGAGCCCATCAGCGCGAGCGCGAGTGCTTTCGCTTTGTCGCTTGCGATCGCGTGCGCGTCAATATTTAAAATAACAAAGATCCTAACCTGGATTATTATCAACTGGGAATGACGGAGTTACTCTCTAACGAGAGAATAATGACAGAGAAGCTACATGTACTGGTGAAGATTACAGACACAGATGAGAGGTTTGCACAGACGGGGCTATATTTCGTATTGTTTTTGAACCTAAATAAGGCATACATGTCTGCTGTGTGTAGTTTTTTCTGTAATTTGGTAACATCGGAGACTGTGTACGGGCTGTGTGTACATATATGCAGCATTTATTTATTTATTTAATATAATCGCGGACCGTAGGCTATTTCGCATCAATGATCTGCAGTTATAATCAGATCATGTTCAGTCAGTAATGACATTTTTACACCAGTGTTTATGTGTATAATAAAGCATCTGTTTTGTGAGAAGTGCTTCTCGTATGATTTTTGAACGACCCATAAAGCTTTACTGTAGACATGTCCTCGAGGGAAAATGACGTCGACAAACTTTCTGTCGTACACCACGCCCATCAAAAGAGTACCCTTTTGCAGTGGAAACGCAAGCCTGATAAAGGTGACCCGTACCGACCCGTACCGTACCGTACTGTACCACTCAGTGGAAACGGGCCATAAATTGCAGGACAAATTATATTCTTTTGACACAAGAGAACTAACAGAGTTAGTGGCGCCATCTATTGGAGGTCTGTGGATCTGTCCCGACATTGAGGTACAATTATAAACCTATTAAACATTATTCAGGTGACTATTAAACTGCGAAACATTTAAACTGTTTAAACAAAATAATGAAAATGAATTGTGTGGCCAATAATAAATATTTCTATAAAGGAAATTATTTATATTTTTAGTATTATTAATATTTCTATTATTATTTAAAACACACATTCAAGTGTTTTGTCTTCCTTCTTTTTTGTCCTCGGCTGTTCACATGCTTGTATACTTTTGAAATATTTCCTCAACGATGTTTAACAGGGCAAGGAATTTTTAACAGTATTTCCTATAATATTTTTTCTTCTGGAGAAAGTCTTATTTTGTTTTATTTCAACTAGAATAATTCATTTTTAACAGCATTTTAAGATCAATATTATTAGCCCCCTTAAACAATATATTTTTTTCAATTCTACATAACAAACCATCATTAAACAATAACTTGCCTAATTACCATAACTTGCCTAATTAACCTAATTAAACTTTTAAATGGCACTTAAAGCTGAATACTAGTATCTTGAAAAAATATCTAGTGAAATATTATGTTGTCATAATAAAAGAAAAGATAAAATAAATCAGTTATTAGAAATAAGTTATTAAAACTATTATGTTTAGAAATGTGTTGGAAAAAAAAACTTAAATAAAAAAATAAAAATTGTTAAATAAAAATGGGGGGGGGGATTTACAGGAAAGTAAATAATTCTGACTGTATACCAGCTTTTAGCTATTCGCAAAACGAAACCCAAAGCTCTTGAAATATTGGATTCTAACCCCCCCCTTTGGCTCCCCTATCAAAAACAGATTCACTTCGATGATTATTCCTGATTTGCTACTTACAAACCAAAGATTTATATCCCCATTTTTTCCCCCTGACATTCGACAAATAGATTGTTCCGGGTGGGACCCAACAGGGGCTCTGTGGGACATTTATAACACACAGTGTAATTCATCTCTTCTGAAACACTCGCTCAAGCCTCAAAAAAGCATTATTTTAGCTGTCATCTGCCTCCTTTCTGATCAATAACAGGAAAAAAAGAGAGAGAGAGAGCATAAAAAGATACATTTGATGGAGAAAATTCACTCGGCGGGTGGGAAATGGTGAAAGTGCTCACTTCCTTCAATCTGTGATTAGTTTATACTATTTTCTATGGGTTTCCAAATGATTCAGTCTGACTCAGAGAAATGGAAACTGGTCTAGGATCAGTTAATGAAGTTAATCTCCTTACCTTACCCTGAGCTGATCATGTGGTTGCTGTTCTGGGTCTTCCTTTTGAAGCAGATCAAACATGCGACAAATAGATTGGGTGGTGAGGGGGAACAGTCAGTCAGTCAGTCGACGGCGGCTTCTGTTGGATTTAAGCAAGAGCAGCAGGCATGAATGACACTCGAGAGAAATTTGAGATCTGATAAAGCATACAATGCGGCCTCTGGTGGATTCACGAAAACAAAAACTGCAAAAGAAGTACCTCCTGAGACATATTTGGCACTCTCCAGAAATGTATATAAGGCTACATTTTCAGAATGAGCCTGGGTTGCAAAAGATATTTTATCAGTATTCCAGTTAATGCTAAATATAATTCGTAATCGAGTCAAAGTTGAATCTATTATTCCATTTTGGAAGTGCACTATATAGTGTATAACTGTCAGTTAGCTATACTGTCTAACCTATACACAACTCCATTTTTCTAATTTTTACTGTAATATAATAATGTGCACCTTTTGTAAACCTGCTTTGGAATGATAAGCCCTATACAAACTTGAATTTAATTGAATAATGAAAAAAAATGCATTTAATCTAGTCTTTTATCAAAAAATAGAATATTAATTAGTCTTTTACAGGAAAAAAAACACCTAGGCCCTTTATTATTTTATATTTTGTTATTATTATTATTAGATCGCACATTATATCTCTATGTAATGTTATTGTTTACATAATTTGTTCTTTTTTTTTTTACACCCGCACTTTTATTGTAGTGTGAAGATGTACTGATGATGCTCTTGTATCTTGATGTTCTTGTACATTGTGTGTTCAATAATAATAAAAAAGTACATAAGCATACTGAAATAAAAGCCTCGGCAACTTCTGGTGCACACTGACTTTATCCACCTGCAATTTATGGGATTTACTCATGTCTAATAAACAGTGCATTTAATTTGACTGAATACAATAAACGTTGCAGATTTTATTTACATATACAGTGTATATATTCATACAGCACTTTGAGTGCCGAGTGATTGTGTTGAATGATTTGATCAAAAGTCCATCAATAGTTTCTCTGTCCTTGTGGCACCATAGCTGCTTCATTTATAATCTCATAGCAGACTTTCTGAAGACTCATCCATACAGGAGCAAGGGTGTCATGCATCAATACTACAATACCCGTCTGCATTCACAATGAAGAGGAAGTCATGGTCAGCCGGACACTACACATGCCATGTAAAACATCAGCTTGTCCATGAACTTCAGAGAATAAATATCTGGAGTTTTTGTTGGAGGTTGTTAGAGGCAACAATGTGCAAACAAACAAACAAACAAACAAACAAATAAATGATTTTAAAAAATAAAATAAAAAAACCTAAGGGGGATATGCTGGAAATTTAGTGCTATAACAGAAAAACGTGACCATAATGTCTAATGGAAGTCAAAATTAAAACCAAACTTTAATAGACAGATAGAAACTGTTTGTGTGTGTCCCTGAAAGACCATAACTTCAAAATTAGTTTGGTGTGTTTTGCAATGAAAAAAGCAATGAATTCGTGATTTAAATGACATTAAGATGAATAAATGATGATAGCATTTGCATATTTACGTGAACCGTTATTTCAGTTGTTTTTAATGCTAACCACATTCGTTAACTATGTAAACCTAATGTGTCTCTTGCGATATTTTAGACCATTTAAATAACTTATTTCCCTATGTCATTCACGAATATTTTTTTTTAGCATCATTAGCAGAACTTATCAACATATCAAATTTTTATTACCGATAAACTGCTTTTAAACTTTGTGCTGCAAACATAACAGAATCGTAACAAATAAAAACAAAAGAAAACTGAAATAAGCATATTGTAAAACAACATACACACTTCCATTCGGCTCAATTATTCTTGTTTACAGTGTGGCTTGATTCTAACGAGATGAGGTGTGTGGCAAAAACCTGAGCTTACCTGAAACTTAAACATCAACAAATTCCTCCATCTTGTAAAAGAATCACCGACGCCGTTTTGCCCAGTAAATGTCTAGATTTTGGGCTTTGTTTGCACTTCTAACAGAGAAATCTGAACTTGATTTCCAATGAATGAGTGCGTCAGCCTTGACGTGACGCTGGGTAAGTATGGAGGTCGAACGGTGCCAAAATACATGAAATGTGACTGCGTCAGATTCAGCCAATTAAATGTATTTGAGACGGTAACTTTGGATATACTTACCAACACCAGACATCTCCCCAGTTATTGTTTATGGTAGGTTATCTTTTTTTTTTTTCATTTGACTTTTTTCAAGTTAAATTAATTTGTAAAACCCAAAGATTGAATATTAATGGGACAGAGGCCTGGTCAAATGCTTGTACATTTTAAGTTCATTTTGATCAGAGATGCCAAAACTAGGCCCCACGGGCGAAAGTTGGCCCGTGGTAACCTTTGATTTGGCCCATCATCTCATCTTATGAGGATGGTTTAGAGACTGTCATTTACTAACTGAAATGAAATGTTGTAAATAAGTCAGTTTTTATTTTTTGTATTTATTTATGTACGTACTGTCACTAGATGGATAGAGGGCAATGCAAAGACAGCAGTGAGCAAATGAAGGCAAAGGCAGAACTGTTTGACTAGTACATTCAGCATTGAACTCCACTGTGTTATGATTAATAAGAATTGAATAAAATATAAAGAATATGAATAAAATAAGCTATAATTAAAATGTATACTGCATTAGGTAATAACATTTAGATTAATGTTTTCAATTTATTTTTAAACATTATAAAATAAATTAGGAAATTACCAATAGCAACTTTTGGCTCAGAGCTTTGAATGATATTTGGTTTTTGGCCCTTCATATAAAAAAAGTTTGGGCACCCCTGATTTTGATGAACTGAAATATATTTAGTTTTACATAACCTACTCATCTGAATGTTCTTCTCTTTACATATCTTAAATCCCTCTCTTAACATCAATACTAAGTTAACATTTTAAACTTACCATTTCAGATCTTATTTTACACACAAATATCACAATTACTGTTTTTATGATTTGATCAATATCACATTTCAAGAGTTCACACTTAGCTGATGATTGATTATAAAGCTTGTTTGTCATGCTGTCCCGGGAGAGAGCCCTGAGCTCATAAGATCCTCAAGCTGGGGGCTCCATCACGTTTGAGGCGAGTTTGAGCTCAGGTAGATCTCGAGAACTCCCCTGCTGTTTGAAGCCAGAGAGCAAGAGATTGTTATAACATGTAACAATATAACAATTATAACAATACAGGGAGAACATGTGAACTCCACACAGAAACGTTGACTAGAACCAGTGATGGTCTTGCTGTGGGGCAACAGTGCCAACCACTAGGCTGCTATGCCGCCCATCTAGGAAAGGAGGAGGAGTAGGGGTGAAAGGGGTGATTCTTCAAAATGAAGATGACTATGGCATGAAACTTAGATTATTTATGGAGACTCATGCTGCGTTCATGACACATCAAGCGCAAGGGATTTACATGTCAATGCAAAGGCGTGAATAGATATCCTGTGGCGTGATACGCATGATCGGGGCGGAGCGAAAGAGTCGGTGTGAGTTAATTGTTTTGCACGATTGATGCGCGTATGGTGCATTTAGCGTGAATTGCTCGAGTTGGAATATCTGAACTCCAGCGGACATTCGCGCTTCGTTAACCAATCAGGAGCTTTCTCTTGTAGGGGGTGCTTATGACGTAGCGCCTATAGTTGGTGTCCCGAGGAGAAATCCTCCTGCCAACACCGGACAACAGTTCATCAAACTGGGCTCAGCTCAGTCGGAAGCACCACTGAAACTGAACGTCCAGGTATAGTTTCTGGAGAATTTAATGTACTCACAGAGCTGGGTGCACCTCTGAGTGGATCTAGTGGACTTAGACACGGCTCCAAACGAATCGACGCTGTTTATCAGCCTTCCTAAAGTACATAAACACAGCTATTCTCTCAATAAAATCCACATTAGCCATTTAGCAACAAAGCTAGAGTCACTGAGCAGACAGAAGCCCTGCCAATGATGCAAATCCACATCTATTGTGCAGTGAATTTGGTATGCAAATAAGCCATGAATGAAGCAAGTAAACAAAATGTTTACGCGTCTATTTATGCGTGAATACCTCGGTTTATCTGCATGTGCCATGTCTGGTGTGAACACAGCATTGGGAATCGTCCGATTGGTGAAACATAAATGGACCATTCAGGACCAGCCGCAAGCAATCATAAGCACGTGATCTTCTTGAAATTAATTTATAAATAAACTTCACTTAATAACAGAGCATTTATTAGAAATAAATCTTTAGTGTATAAATGCACTTTTGGTATATTTGTCAAAAGAACCCTTTTGAAAGTAAAGTTGATTCAGTGATTTTATTAGTAAAACAACAACAATAACATGCCTTTATTTAGATGTCCGCACATAAAACTCTTCTTTTTTCAGTGTACATGCACATAGTATCTATGGTACAGTGTTAAAAAAGAAAAGAAAAGAACACTCCAGAGCTGAAGACAGACAGTAGACAGTATACAGTCGAGTTCCAGCAGTCTTCCTGGACTTTGTCCACATTTCATCTCACAGACGGATCGCGTTGAGCTTATGTTTGTGTGTGTGTGTGAAAGAGAGAGACAGAGAAGGGGACAATACTGCATACTCATTAGCAGAGCATGCAGGGATGCCTGTTTATGTCACAACAGGTCGTGATGTCTCCCCAGAGGTTTTTTTGCAAAACCTACAGGAAAACGAGAACTTAAAACAGAAAGGATTGAAAGGCAAGAACTGCAGAGGATCATATGTCGGCCTACTGTTGTGTCTTTCTGAAACAGTGATGCAATGTTACAGACACAAAACTACTTTGAGGAAGTTTAAGATAATACTAAACTAATGTATACAAGGAAGAGTTCACCAAACCATGAAAACACAATGTTGTTTATTAACTTACTCTCGAGGAAGGCAAAATGTAATGACACAATCCGTCAGTAAAACATTACATAAGACTTTTAGCTGAAAATTTTGTCTTTATTGACTCATAAAATCAGTAAAATTTACTATAAAATCAGCTGTATTTACCAGAATTTCACCATTTAAAATACAGTACAAACTGTATATTTAATTTCTAATATTTATGGTAAACTACTATATTTCATTAAAGGTCCGTGAAATATGCATTTTTGTTCAATGTCTAATTTCAACCAAAACACGAAGAGAGGGCGGGACATAAAGTAGCTCCTCCTCTTTTTATAAAACAGCCAGTAGTGTTTTATCACCGCTCTGCCATTGAGGGTGGTTGAGCTTAGGCACATCAAATAAAAAGCAAATGAGAAGCGTCTTGAAGGGGGCGAGGAATGTCACAAGAGAGCATTTGATTGGTCAAGATTTGATGAGAAACTGAAGTATGAGGTGACAAATAAAACCGTTGATCCATTTGGGTGAAAATGGCAAACTACAACCTTTATATGTTTACATCAGTTTTATATCTTCATTCATTCATTCATTTTCTTTTCGGCTTAGTCCCTTTATTAATCCGGGGTCGCCACAGCGGATTGAACCGCCAACTTATCCAGCATTTGTTTTACGCAGCGGATGCCCTTCCAGCCACAACCCATCTCTGGGAAACACATTCATACATTCTCATTCACACACATACACTATGGACAATTTTAGCTTACCCAATTCACCTGTACCGCATGTCTTTGGACTGTGGGGGAAACCGGAGCACCCGGAGGAAACCCACGCAACCACAGGGAGAACATGCAAACTCCACACAGAAATGTCAACTGGCCTAGCCGGGGATCGAACCAGCGACCTTCTTGCTGTGAGGCGAACGTGCTACTCACTACGCCACCGTGGCGCCCCAGTTTTATATCTTCAAAATGCAAATTTTGTCACTGTTTTGGAGCACAGTAGCTTATAAATATCCAAAAAATAATAATACTAGTTCTAACATCTAAAATTTTATTTGGGACCTTGGTCACACTTTATTTTGATGGTCCGTTTGTTGAATTTAAGTTACATTGGAACTAATTCTCATTAGATTATAAGTAGACTGTTAGGTTGGGGTTAGGGTTGGGTTTAGGGTTAGTGTAAGTTGACATGTGCTTGCAAAGTATTTTATAGTCAGTTAAATGTCTGTTGAATGTCAGTATCAACATATATTAACAGTCTACTAATACTCAAATGGACCATCGAAATAAAGTATTACCGGGACCTTTAATATATAGTGTTAATACACCAGTGTTTTGAAGTACTAACATCTACACATCATATCTTTTATGCAGAAATTGCCACACTCTCAGAAATAAAGGTACAGGAGCTGTCACTGGGGCAGTACCTTTTCAAAAGATATATATTTGTACCTGAAGGCTCCATAATGGTAATTCAAAGGTATTTTTTAAGTACATTTGGGCACTAATATGCACCTTTGAGGTACCACTGTGGACTCTTTGAGTACAAATATGTATCTTTTGAAAAGGTACCACCCCAGAGACAGCTCCTGTACCTTTATTTCTGAGAGTGCAGATATGCAATAATAAAATAAACATTTACATTTTTTGTTTCATTAATTTCATGCAAACTATAAAAAGCTGTCAAATTAAGAATGAATAGCAATAATTAAAAATTTAGAAGAATTCAGAAGCAAAACTTAGTTTAGGCCTTAAGTGGCATCGGGAATTTTACTCTAAACTGTGTGTAGGTTTGAAATGCTGGGTTCCACACAAGTCCTTTACTGTATGTTGCCCAAACAAAAATAGATTAAGCTAACTTAAATGTTTTAAGAAATTTAAGTAGATTGAACATAAAACAATTAGGTTGTCCTCCAAAATCCACCACACCATCAATTTGTGTTGAGACAACATGAAGGAATAAATGTATTAGTTTTCAAAAATGTAAGTGGATTGAACATAAACCAATTAAGTTGTTCACAAAAACATCCTCAATAACTTGTTGATTCAGCTAATTTTAAATCGGTTTGAACAAGCAGCAAGTGTAATTTCGTCCTTTATTTGTTTTTATGTGAAATAATCAAACATAAAGATAGAAAAACTCTCATTTTAGAGGGGAATTTTAGACGATACGGGTGTTTTTGCAGCTGAACTCTTCAAATATTTGCTGTTTATTGGTATTTTACTCAATCTAATGATTGTAGATTTACCAGTTGCCTCAATGTTTGACCCTGAGGTAGCCAAGCGTGATTTTTATATAAACAATCCCAAATCATGTCCTTGATTTTGAATTCCCACAGCTAATGTGTCAAAAGTCACCCCGTTCGGCTAATAAAAACACCATCATGCGTAAAGGAACATGTATTTCGATAGCCCAAAAAAGCAATGCAGAAATAAATAAGTAAACAAAGTAGACTCCAGCTACTTTACAGCATTAATAATCAAGCAGCTTGTGCGCTGTGATGGTGAATAACCTGCCAAACACTCTCCACTCCCAGCTGGACTGCAGGTCTCTGTGGAACAGTCATATCAGAGTGTCTACAGAGTCCACATCTGCGTCAAGACATATGGGCAGACCTGTGAGCCACACACACACACATGCACGGGCACCTGCGCTCTCTCTCTATTTCTCTCTCTCTACGCTGTAATTACA
Source organism: Danio albolineatus (assembly GCA_903798035.1). Taxonomy (NCBI): domain Eukaryota; kingdom Metazoa; phylum Chordata; class Actinopteri; order Cypriniformes; family Danionidae; genus Danio; species Danio albolineatus. The sequence continues at coordinate 1,424,516 of CAIGQQ010004000.1, forward strand.
TTTACTCCTCTATTTCTGGGTACCACAGCACCACACACGCACACACCAGGGTGATCAGAGACTTCACTTTCGGCTGCTTGTTTTATTGAGACAGATGCAGATGTGCTCAGCTGGATGGGACGTGATGATGGTCTCAGAGGACCGGCTAGTCTTCTGAAATATCTGTTCAAGTGTACTGTAGGCTCTTGAATCTACAGTAGAGGAATGTGTTGCAGTTCCTTCAGTGTGTTTGTTTGGCTCAGCACTTCTCATGCTGTGATGTGCTGCATGATCTGTGTTATAATAATGTGTACCAGATTCATTCTGATATGCAGATTTAGTGCTCCGTTGGTAATAATGGCTCTTGTAAATATCAGTGCTGCTGCTTGATTTATTTATTTTTTTTGTGTGGAACTTTAGGAATTTGGATTTATTTCATGAATATTGAGACACATTTGTTTGGCCAATTTTATAAAGGGTTTGAAAGGTTTCAAGTTGAACAAATTAGGTCAGTTTTTAACTATTTCATGCATCCCTAATAAATGAAATGATTATTTAACATTTACATTTTTTTTAATCTCACTTACCCAAACTTTTGATTGACAATGTCATATTGACAATATCTTGACCGAATCATATTGACAATGTCATGACCAAATCATATTGACAATATCTTGACCAAATCATATTGACAATATCTTGACCAAATCATATTGACAATG
>CAIGQQ010004000.1:1425616-1445167 GCA_903798035.1 Danio albolineatus
AATGTCATGACCAAATCATATTGACAATGTCATGACCAAATCATATTATTTGAAAAGGTCAGTTTTAAATATTTGTATAGATTTGTGGACCCGCAATAATAATAATAATAATAATAATAATAATAAAGAAAATATATATGTTTTTAAAAATATAACTATATTTTTCTCGAATATAAGAAGGTTTTGTTTTGCTCCTGAATTGGTCACTTAAACAGTCACTTTCTTTCATTTCTGAATGAATCTGTGTTTTTGAACAAATCAGTTGAATGAAAGAACTGAATAAGATGCACTCACTGATAGGCATGGGCCGGTATAAGATTCTGACGGTATGATAACCTTAGATAAAAATATCACGGTTTCACTGTATAACGGTATTGTGATTACTGTTCTAAAATATATTCTTTTTAAATGTCTGCCTAAAAAAACAAAACCTTTTTCCCCCCATGAACACAATATATTTTATTTTGAGATACATTTAAAATATTTTGGAGCAGTAAACATGTCAGGCTAAACAATTCAAGTGCATCATTGACTTCTGCTGTCTTCATTTGTTTCAAAAACACAGATTTCTTTACAACTTACACCTAAAAAAAAACAATAAAACAAATGTAAATAAAAAATCTTACTCATACCTTAGGAACGGTATAGCAGAAAATTTTGGCGGTATGAAAACCTTGACTTTTCCATACAGTGGTATACCTTGAAAACCGTTATCGTCCCATGCCTACTGAACAATCACTAGATGTCTTAGTTGTAACTTCCCACCTCACACGCAAACTATTAGTTTCATATGCTGGAAGTTTCAGGCTAGTAAAGTGCATAAAATACCAGGGAAAGGACTATTACTTCCTCACGTATGAAACTCTCTACAGTCAGCATATTGAGGTAAACACAATAATACCTGTACTTCCTCTTGATCGAGCATGAAGATTTGCTATTTTAAATGCACTCAAGCTGCCAAAAATATCAATGTAAATGCCTCACCTTTCTGTCATTTGCTCCAGTTTTTCTGCTCCCTTTAACACAGAATACATTTGTGGTGTATGAACACACAAACCACAACAACTCCCTCTACACTTTCAGAAATAAAGGTATGCAAGCTGTCATTAGGGTGGTACCTTTTTTAAAAGGTACACATATGTACCAAAAGGGTCCACATTAATATCTCAAGGTTACATAATTGTACCTAAAAAGTACTAATAGGTACTAATATATACTTTTGAGGTACCAACATGGACCCTTTAAGTACAAATGTGTACCTTTTGAAAAGGTACCACCCCAGTGAAAGCTCGCATACCTTTATTTCTGAGAGTGTACTAGTTGACTGAGTGACTGAGAAATGTGGGGTAACACATGAAATTTGGAATGAACCATGTTTATTAAATACAATTGCTTTATGTATGTATGTGTAACGCAGGAAGTGACACTGACAACGGAGGTGAGGATCCAATCGCAGATTTATTTGGAAAGTCAATAAAGCAGTGGTCAACAGGAGCAATCAGATGTATACAGGAATCCAGAATCGTAATCGGAGCACAGGCAGAAGGTCAACAAGGCATATAGCAGACAGGGACAAATAAACAAACAAGATGAGGATCAAAACACGGTGAGACAGGAACGCGTTGTAATGTCACATACAGTTAACAATACTCAGCAACGGCTGTGCGTGTCTGTACTGCGTCAGTCCTTGACAATCCACCGGTGGTGTGTGTGCAATCAATGGTGACTTTGAGCAGAAGTGTGTGTGTGTGTGTGTGTGTGCTGCATGACTGGAATTGTAGTCCGTATACAAGCAGATTTGTAGTTCATGGAATGTGTGTGTGTGTTTTTACCACCGATCTCTGGCTGTTAGATCGCTGGTAATCGTGACATGTATGTATGTACAGTATATATGTACCATACATTTAATTCCATAATTTACTCTCCAATTAAATCGGAAAACCATGGTCCTTCAAAATAGATTTTCAACATCAAAAGTTGACAGAGCAGGGATCAACATCCCATAATGCAATTCACACCATATCTAAAGGGAAAACACATGCGAATCACAAAATACAGAAACTGTTGATTAAATTTTTACTGTGTATGACATTGTACAAGGCAAGCTACAGAGCAAACTGTCCACTCTGGAAAAGCCGTCCATACAAAGATACACAGGCAAGAATGTGTTCAATTACTGATGACAGCTGCATTAAACTTATTTTTGTGGTATTTATTCAGTGCTATGTGAAGAACAGCATGAAAACAACCCTTTATACATTGATTATATAACCCTGTAAACATCAGTTTCAACAAAAAATGGTGTCGTACCACCCTATAGTGTTCGTCTTATCCAGAAACTGCAATAAAATGTATACTGAAGATCATTTTTTTCAATTTGTCTGTAAAGTTTCAGCTCAAAATACCCATCTGATTATTAATTATAGCTGTCTAAAGTCTTAATATTGTAGCTCTAAACAGCTTTTTGCTGTTTTTGGTACTGGGCCTTTAAGGATAGTCCTCCCCGCCCACCGTGCCCGTCAGCGTGCCTCAATCTCCGCCCTCGGCTGCGTCAGACAGACAGACGCAACAGGAACAGATGTAAAGGGAGCAGATCTCACTACGTTTGAGAAATACTACAGTAAGAACTTTACCAATGACTGTTTGATGTGTTTGTTGAGGAGTTGCAATGATGAGTCACACACAATGTAGTTACAAAGTTCATTCACACACGTACGCACACACACAGACAGACAGACAGAGTGCGCGTTGAGCTTTGCACTGCTTTTGCAAGCAAATGTGAAAGGATACAGGTTTATATCCACTGCTGTATGGATATGTTATGTTAATGTTATGTTAATGTACAAAATAAACCTGATTTAATGTCAACAAACCGAGATTGAAGCATCTTTTTTGCTGACACACGGCTGTGGTGATGAAGTATAGCTGAAGTGAATGGCTGTAGTTCATTAAAAACATGCACTGCTTTAAACACGTGGTAAACTTGTAAAACTCACTCTTGATCACATTTGATGGTGATTGATGACCTTCGCGAACTGAACAGACCTTTTATTCCCGGTTGATTTCGCACGTCCTGTCTTGTTGATATGATTATACACGTTACTACAGACACATGTTAATACGCAGCTGTCAATCAATTCAGTGGGCGGGGGGATCGCACTCCTACGTCAAGTTGCGGTCGGTCTCAAAACCGCTCCAATTGGTCCAGCATTTTTATGCTGTTAAATTGTAAAAAAAAAAGGACTGGGTGTGTTTATATCACCCCAAAATAACCGTCTATACACTATACCTACACATATGTCTGTCCAAACAGCTTAAAAGTAGATTTTTTAAAAATAGGTGCCCTTTAATTCAATATCAGTACACAATCAACTAGTACGACTACGTAATACGAGATTTCCTCAAACATAATCGGCCTGCACAGTTTGAGCACCACTGATTTAGTTTTACCTCCCTAAGGATGCTTGTGGTGAAATTGCAGAAAAAGCCAGAAGTTACATGTCAAATACTGTTCATCCACAGTGGTTTACTGTACGCTTTACTAAAGGAGATGCTTTCCCTTTGGGCAAACCATGAATTAAGCACTTTGCTCAAGGGCACAATGGAGATGTGGGATTTAAGGAGCTCTTCAGTTCACGGATCAGCTCTTCCGCAGTTTGCCAGCTCAGTGTTTTTTTTTTTGTTTTTTTTTTTAAACCAGCACTCCACAAACTGAGCTTGATTTGCTTTGGAGATGCTCGTCACTAACCTTTGCCCTTTTCTGTTTACTGTGAATTAGTGCCGTCACATTACAAAAGCCCAGAGTGACCGTACAGTGTCCACTTGTCTGCACTCTCTAATGTATGTCTCACAAGCTGCCAAACTGCATTAGAGAAATGAGCCTTGCAGAGCCTTCATTAGACCAGCGCTGGGGAGGAAGACAAATGCTCAACACTGGTAAACCATTACTTTTATTTACACCACAGATGACTGCATCAGTGAAGAAGCTGCGAGAGATGTACTAAAGTAAATGACCATTATACTGCATATACTGTACGTATAATTTATATAAAATAAAACTGATTTTCATGTCCCTTGTAGCCCTCAGATAGGATAGACAGATAGAGAATAGACAGAGGATAGACAAATACCAGTAGTGGTACGCAGGCTTACTTCTAGTGGTACGCGGAGGAATCGCTGAATAATTAAAGTTATAAAATGAACACACTTTAATACGGAAGTCCTAAAGCCTGTTTCACACCGCAAGCGCAATCGACGCGTGAGCAGAGCGTGAGCAGCGCGTGTTTTTTTCGGCGTCCATGTTAACAGATTAGAGCTTTCATACCGCAAGCAGAAGCAGCGCGTCAGCGCGAGGCGTGAGCGTCGCTGAAGCAGCAGTGCCGCGATAGTTTCGGCGCTGGGTCTATTTTTGACGCGCTGCTCACGCTCAATTAAAGTGACAGTGCATTTATAATGGCTTAAACACATTAAATGAGTAAAAAGTAGCTATTTTACCCAATAAAAGTATCAGTAATATCAACTGATTTATATATGGTCAATTAAATGAACTTAAACGATTAAAAACTGCAACAAATATTTATTTAGACCCGAACTACAAAACCAAATGTAAAACAACTTTAGTATCAGTTTTGCTTACTGACGGGGGTTGTAGTCCATGACGAAGTGTATTGTGGGTAGTGTAGTTCGACACCCATGCTTGAATGATGTGAGCTGGGCTATATGTGCAGTTGAAGCAGAGGAACGATTTATTCGGCTTTGTTTTATGTTCACTCAAGTTCTTCCACCAGGAGCTGTTTGCACTGAACCTGACAACACGAACATAAGTAAAAGAAGAGCATGCAGTGATTACTATTGTCCGTCTCATCCTTTACACGAGCATGAATTAACGAGTCGCTGGACATCGCTGAAGCGAAGAAAGTAACACTAGTTTTATCATGTATAAATATCATTATAACTATATTGTATAAATATTAATATAACTATATGACTACAACATCCTGACAACCAAAAACAAAATGACGTGATATCACAGGCGATTGTCTTGGATAACTAGATAGAATAGACAGATGAGTTGCTGCTGCCGATGAGCTGCGCGCTGCAGACGCAGTCGGTGTGAAAGGCAAACGCCTGCGTGCTGCTTTTGCTCTACCAACGCGCTGCTCACGCGTTGCTCACGCCCTGCTTGCGCTTGCGGTGTGAAACAGGCGTAAGAGGCCATGCATTCAAATATTTTTTCTTCTGTACTTTTAACCCTTTGATGTGTACGATAACACAGATGCGATTAGTGATTTTATTTATTTCTTTTTTTAGGCTAAACCTTTTATTTTATTATCAATTTTTTAATCTTTGTTATGTATTCTTTCATTTGAAGCTATTTTCCTCCCTGTATTTGTAACGGTTGTTGGGCACGTATTTTTATATCCCAATGTTTACAGGTATAGTTTAATCACTTGCTTTTCTGACACACAAAGCCTACTTTTTAATGCACAGAAAGCAGATCTAATTTCTTTGTTCAAACTATTTAGAATGTTTAAAGTTTCTGATAAATAATAATAATAATAAATATTCATAATATTAAGAATTAATCTGCAACGTTTTTGAACTGTGCAGGCCTGTAGCTGCTTAATTACGCCTACTATACTACTGTATTTCAATACTGGTCATTATGGTGGTACTTGGAGAGACTATTTTTTTCTGAGGTGGTACTTGGTGAGAAAAGTTTGAGGACCACTGTATTAAAACATTAAGGACCTCTAACGGGGTGTTCACACCAAACAAGGCTTGCACGAATAAATTGCGCTATTCGCTTATCGTGCTATTCGCTAATCATGCTATTCGTGCGTAATTAGACATTTTAAGTCCCCCCCCCCCCCCCCCCCCCCAATGGTTTATTGATAGATCATCCATTCAACTATCATTTTTGGTTCTATCAATGGAAGTTGGTAAACACTCTTGAAAATAAAGCTTCCAAAAAGGGGTTATGACTTTAATTTAAATATGATAATTAATATTTCACACAGTGTTTAATTATTTGGTAATTCGCTGTGCAGTAATTGGCTGCTCCGCTTTGCACCGCTGTGCTAATTGCCCATTCCAGAGTTTATTTTGTGATAATGACCAAGCGACTGTGATTATCTCTTATTTGTCTTGGGTTTTTACACACCGATCTGGAATCAGATTTACTGTATGATGCATTTTGGCAATAAAAACTCAGCAAGCCTCATTTATATCGATTTTGATTTTCTCTTATAGTGGATTTTAATTTTTGACATCATACAGGTCTAGAGCTGCACACCAGTTTTCTCCATTTATTTATTTTTTGATTCTCTTCGCATTTTGTTCAGAAGCAGCAGGACAGATTGCTGACCACAAGCGCAGGAGCCTACAGGGGATATTGACATTTACAGGCTACTCATCGGCTGTGCCAGAATATCGAATTAAATCAAACGCTGAGAAGGGAATAATATGTGGAGTGTTTTCTCCCGTGGAGCTGACACGGCTCGCATAAGAGACTTTATGGCCTCTTTCTGGTCAATCGGTCAGGACACACGCCGCCATCTGTGAAGCTCTATTAATTAACTCTTCAGTCCGTGCGGTGTCATTTTGCACCAGCGACAAAAGGAAAAATCAAACTTAACTGACCTTTGCATTGATATTTTAGTTTGGCCAAATTGTGCAGTATCCTTTTCAACTGCCGTTCCCAATTGTAATTGTTCCCCATCAGTTTCTCTTCACAAACAACATTCACCATCCAAAGGAAACTGGGAGGACGTTTTTGGGAATATGCGAAGAATGCTGGACTGACAACCAATGGGAGATCCCAACTGAGAAATCAGCGCCATGAGCTCAGTAAATGTCATTGCATCTTCATACTAAAACTTGCCTGAAGCGTAGGGTTGCAGTGCTATACATGCAACTTTCTTAAATTCCTATATAAAGGCAGAGAATGTGAAGATCTGAAAAGGATGCTCAAAAGTCGTCAATTTTTCGTGAACAATTACAGTCTGGGTGAAATAAAAATGTACAGTGTTTATTTTGCTAGCACACATTGTTGTTCTTTTAGGTCAATTATTCTGTCCATGTTAATTTACTGAATAAAAATAGTTTGTTTAGGTAATCTTCAATCAAAACCTGACAGTTTACATCTGCTGTTTTATAAGGAAATGATGTGCAGAAAGAAAGCTTTGCCCACTACTCAATAGTCAATTTGAGTTGGAAGTACATCAACATACTAAAATTAAATTATCAGCAACTTTCGGTTGATGCTAATTTAGTATTATGCTCAGTTTAAAGTGTTGAAGTTTGCATTGTTGAACTGCATTGAGATTGTCCTCATTATCTTGTCCTCTCATGCCTTTGTCTTTGCGGATGACCAGCCTTTTTGGGTTATTTGAAAGAACTGGTGATCTGTTTATTTTCAACCAGTTCATTGAAACGAACTGTCAGAAAGGAAAATATTTAAACTTTCCATCACTACTGTGTATCTAACCTCATCCCACACATATTTAACTTAGGGCTGCTAGACATGGGCTGTTGTATTTGAATTTGAGGATGGGTAGATGGTAGTGTTCACGTCTCCTCTGAATACATGTTTCATATTATACAATACTTATTCTGATGATTTCGAATCTTGCACAAAATATCCTAATTTACAAAAAAACTAACACTGAAACGCATAAAAAAAAAACCTAAAACAAAGCAATTTCAAAATGTAAAACCTAATAAAAACTAATAAATCTACCTCTAAAAAAACAATTGAAACTAACTGAGCTTGATAACAAAAAGTCAAAACGAAAGAAAAAGAAAAATCCAAAACTATCATAACCTTGGCTGCCATATATATTGCAATATGAGTATAATTTCACCAGATGATTTGAATAGCTCTATTTGAAAAGGCTTCATTAATTTAGATTGACTGGGATGATCAAGTCTTTTTCTATGCAAATAAAGATAAGATAAGATAAAATAAACAGCATTTTATAGTTTTCTGGGGAGTCTAACAGTATTCAGGTACATAAAGTTAAAGATCAAATGTAAAATAACAAGGCTATCATTGTATAAATAATAAAAAAAAAAATTAAATAATATATTTATCTTTTAATATTTAAAAAAAAATCTAATCCTGCGATGTGACTATTGCAGATACATAGCGATATCGATGCTCAAATGATATATTGTTCAGCCCTACTGTATATTGTGAATGGGAGATGGAAATGTCTCCAATATGAAACCGCTATTACACCCATTAGATGTCATTGCTAGCCGTCACACACTCTTAGACAAATCTATAAATTTAACAGTCCTCAGCAACTTTTGATGTTGAATATTTTTGAACTATTTTAAAAATTGTAATAGTTTGAAATGATCTATTAAGTAGGAGTTATACAAATGGAAACGCATGCATTATTGTTGCTGCAGTGTAAAACTACACAAACCTAAAAAACGTGCTGTCATCAATGTGCTGACTGCGTTTATTGAGCATTAAAACTAGCTTGTGCGAATGTTGCGCTATTAATGAAATGAAAGTGTTGACTGCATTTGTTTTGTTTAGTCGTTGGTAATGCAGCATTGCTTTTTCAACATGTTACGAGCATCTTGTTTTATCAGTGACGTCACCAGCGACTAGTTGACATCCACCATACCATTGCCAATATCAAGGGAGGTGTGGAGGATACAAATTACAAAATAAACATACAAATGAGCCCAAAGCAATGTCCATGGCTCCTGGTGACACAATGAGGTCTTGTAAAGCGAAGCAATAACAATAAACTCTCAAATTGGACATTATTAATAATTCTAACATAATTTACAGTTTCAGTGTTGTTGTGATTTCACATGCTGAGTGGTGTCGTTTTTCCCACTGCGTCCGACATTAAAATTTGCAGAAAGCGTGGGCGTCGTTAAGGTGGCTTCTAGACAAAAACTTGATTTTTTTTTCTTTGCCGAAGCACAACCTGACCCTTTTCCTTCCATCATGTGTACTACTACTGACGCAGCTGCTTGTTGCTACTGCCACCGTTCAAGTCCCGCATCTACAGTACCTCCTGCGCAGTAATCAACAGCGCACCTGAGTTGTAACGTATGTTGCCAGATTGAGGTAAAATATGTTACAGGATTTGAATATTGCGTCAATTGTGTAAGGTAATGAACTTCATTCAAGATCTTGCAGCTTGACAAATATGAACAAAAGTGCTTTTTATTGAAACTGCATTGGGACGTTCAAATTACAGGAGTTTCCCAGGAGAAATAACAAACCGGGAGGGCGGCGGGAGATGGATGTGAAATATGGGAGACTCCCAGGAAAAACGGGAGTGTTGGCAGGTATGACATCAACTGGACTTTAATAACGTAAGTCAACTTCCAAAAATCTAAAGTCATTCAGCCCCTAATGTAAAATTACATTTGCTGTAGTATATTGCTGTAGTTTTCGTTCACAATTATATAATATAATTAACTATGACAACTTCTGCTTCTAACCATAACAATGAGTATCATAGCCTTTCTCTATTTAATTCTGATTCATCACTTACAGTACCGCCATTTGGTTTAAAACATGCTCCGGTAACTGTAATGGAAAGCTTTTGCCCAGGTGTAACGATCAAGCCCCAATTTGTAGCCGCTCCAAACTGCCACATCTTGACCAGACATGAACATTCCAGCTGGTTATTTCACAAACCTTCATCCATATTCACACATATTATCCCAAAACATTGTGCATCTGCTGTGCGCCCGCTCATTTGTCATCAATGCAAATGCGTTTCTTGTCAGAAAAAACATCTTTTGATGTACGAGGATATCCATAGATGCACAGGTTTAGGATTACCTTTAATTCTGGAGGTAAAGCCTAAAATAAAAAAATTGATAAAAGTCTGTCAAGGGACACGCGCAATCATCTCGTTTCTTTAATCTGATACATCATGAGAAAGATGCAAATGCGATTCAAGTTCAGTGACTTTCTCGCACCGCTGAATGTCAAATCTTAGATTAAAGAGACTTGGCTCATTTGGTTGTGTAACACAGGGGAGCTCGAGCAATCAGAGAAAACCAAATGTGTTTTTCCTTTCATTTTCTGCTGAAAAAAATGCAGCAACATTATAAAGACGCCTGCGTTTTTTCTAGTTTTTAAATAAACATTTATTTGGGAAAAACACTGGTATGGATTTCCTATGACAGATGTTCGGGATTTATAAGGGTAAACTTTAAATAATCGGTTCTAATGCAGACGACTGCAATTTCCAAAGTTCTGCATGCATATCATGCCCAGCGCTATTAATCATGAGTAAAGGTATGAGCAGAGTCTCCTATGCAGCTGAGCACATTTCGGAGGCAGAAGATATTCAAAAGGGCCAAGACAGGGAGCCCGTGGCAAAATATTCCATTACAGCTGGATAAATCGGGGCATTAATGCATTATTGAAGTGGTATTCTGAGGCTGTTTTTAATTTCAGATGGAAGATTCACCTTCGCATCCTCAGCTAATGGTGCATCAAGTATTAAAATTTGCAGCTACGCTCAGATCAAAGAGCCGTCAGAATGACTGAGACTTGTTGGAGTAAACACCTCTGCAAGGTGAGCTGAAGATTCACTGACAGATGTTTGACCCAGACTAAGCCTTTTAAGTAATTCAACCTTAAAAGAGCTGCTTTAAGATTTAGACGGAAATGAATCTTCTTCTTTTTTTTTTTTTCAATAAATCTCAGTTAATTCCTTACAAATCCTTCTCTAAAAGAATAGTTCACAAAAGATAAATAAACACCTCTCATCATTTACAAACCGGGTGATTTTTTTGAAGACATTTTGTCGATGTAATAAAACGTTGCTGTTGTTTTCCAAAAGGAGATGACCTTCATGATTTAATTATACATGTCTGTAAAAATGGCTGAAATAGATAGCAGTTAAGAAAATGGTTTAATAGGGTTTGTGCAGAAATGGCATATAAAGGAATTAAAGGTGCAATATGAGAACTTGAAAGTGCTAAAGTTAGCCTGATAGGATTGAAAGCCTACTTTCCACCAGTAGTGTAGTCCTAAAAAAAAGGTGGTCTACCATTACACCCAACCCAAATTTTAAATAAAAGTAGGCAAAGAAACAATGAAAGTCAATGTCTTTTTTGATTCATTAGTAATATATATTTAACAACAGTTACCTGTAACTACTGACTTCCACAGAAGAAAAAAACAAATACTTAGGAAGTCAGTGGTTACAGGTTTCCAGCTTTCTTCAAAATATCTTCTTTTGTGTGAAGAAAACCGGTTTAGAACGAGTAAAGTTTGAGTGAATGATGACCATTTTCATTTTTTGGGTGAACTATCCATTTAAAAAGAAAAATTATTTAAACAAATTTGTTCATTTTAAAGCGAGATGCTAATAGTTTAATCTTATGCAATGATTTATGCTTAGCTAATAGTGCCCCCAGCAAACCCAAAGATTGGCTGAATATAATAAGCTGTGGTAAAACCTGAGTAAAACCAAACTGTTTAACTCTATAGGGACTTATTGGTTATTAGATAGAAATATTAGTTATAAACACAGTGTTTCAGCAAGACATCATTCAGTTGACTTTTTGTCGCCTGAAAAACTCTCAGAGAATTTTCTCAGAGCTGCTGCGGTCGTCAGGGGGCAGGGAATGGTGCAAGTTAAACATAAATGCACCAATTGCAACTAATTAACATAAAGTTACAAAAATTAAATGAATTGGTATACAGTTAAATACACGTAAATGAGGGAAGTCTAATCAGCAAAACAAGTGATTATACCGAGGGTATAAGCAATTACTGATCCTCAAAAGTCGCAATACCCAAACAGCTCGTGGAAAAAAGTAGGCATACCGAGTATACGTGTGTATAGCAGGGACTACACCACTGCTTTCCACACTGCGAAATGCCATTTAAAGTATGTACTCAAGACAAAATTACTACAATATATATCATGTAACATTCACCAGAGAGAAAACGTTATAGTACATCTAGTAATTATTATAGTAAATTTAAAAAAAGAAGGTTGGTTTTTGATTGGTATGCAATTATGATGTTCGGACCGAACGTTTTGATTGGACAAACTTTAGATTGTAACGTCTAGGTTTTTATGTAGCTTCCAATTCTTAAGGTGGAAACAGATACATCACTGCATAACTGAATCCATTGATTCAGATTATTTGATTCACTGAAAAGATTAAAGAAATACTACCATATGATAAGGTAATCATAAGAACAGATTTCTGGAATACGAATGGGAGTATTTACTGTTTAGTGCTCTGATCAAAATAACCCGTGTTATGGGGTTTATGAAAATATTTTGATTAATAATTCTAGGCCTAATTAAAAGTAGTAAACTAGTGAAGATTAAAATTGCAGAAGAAGTCACGTCGCAGAGAAAGGTGATTTAAGTGACTTTGAACATGACACGGTTGTTGGTGCCAGACGTGCTGGTCTAAGTATTTCAGAAACTGCTGCTCTACTGGGATTTTCACACACAACCATCTGTAGGGTTTACAGAGAATGGTCCGAAAAAGAACCTTGAGGCGGATGAGCTACAGCAGCAGAAGACCACACCGGGTGTCACTCCTGTCAACTAAGAACAGAAAACTAAGGATACAATTTGCACAGGCTCAAAATTGAATAGAAGATTGGAAAAACATTGCGTGGTCTGATGAGTCTCGATTTCTGCTGTGACATTCAGATGGTAGGTTCAGAATTTCGCGTCAACACTCTGAAAGTATGGATCCATCCTGCCTTGTATCAACGGTTCAGGCTGGTGGTGGTGGTGGTGGTGTAATGGTGTGGGGGATATTGTCTAGACACACTTTGGGTCCATTAGTACCAATTGATCAATGTGCCAACGCCACGGAGTATTGTTGCTGACTGTGTCCATCCTTTTATGACCACAATGTACCCATCTTCTGATGGCTGGTTTCTTGAACATGACAATGAGTTCACTGTACTCAAATGGTCTCCACAGTCACCAGATCTCAATCCAATAGAGCACCTTTGGGAATATTTACAGTATCTTGTTTAATCTATGCCATGAAGGATTAACGCAGTTCTGAAGGCAAAAGGGGGTCCAACCCAGAACTAGTTAGGTGTACTTAATAAAGGGGACGGTGAGTGGATGTATGGCCATATCATGGTAAAACCATGGCAATATCGTTGGCAATATCATGATAATACCATGGCAATGTCACGCTAATACCATATAGCAGGATAAAAGCTTTACCAAACATCTCAACTTGAAATTTTGAAATTTGTGATACCATTTAACCAAACTACTTTTTTATTTTATTGGGGGTGCTTGATGAAAACACATTACAGACACATTGTAATACGTGATCCAACCTACATTTCTGTTTCTATGTAAAATTAACAACTTTTGACGTACGACAACAAAAACGTACAGTAAGTAACTTATTTCAGATTTACAAAAAAAATATAGACATTGTCCTCTAGTGGATTTGTCATTTGAAACATGTAACAAAACGTACCCTGAGCAATGTATTTTCCATTTTCACTAAGTGGAGTTTATTTACAAACAAATTTCGAGAGGATCACATGCTTATGATTGCTAGCAGCTGGACCTGCATTATCCAATTCACAAAGCACCAATCAGACGATTCCTAAGTTACTATAAAATACCCCTGGTATCCCTTCACAGCTATCTTCACTTTGAAGCATCCCCTCTTCCCGTCCTAATCCTCCACCTTCCTAGATGGGTGGCAAGGTGGCCCAGTGCTTAGCACTGTTGCCTCACAGCAAGATTGTCTCTGGTTTCAGTCCTTACCAAACCAGCAAACGTTTCTGTGTGGAGTTTGCAAGTTCTCCCCGTGCTCACGTGGATTTCCCCCAGGTTCCCCGGTTTCCTCCCACCATCCAAAAACATGCAACTTAAGTTAACTGACTAATCCAAATAGACACCATAGACATGCTCCTAGTAAGTAGCTATCTCCTAAGAACATTCACTATCTGTCCTTTAGCTACTACAGCAGTGGAGTTCTCGAGATCTATCCGAGCTCACACTACTCTCTCGCCTTGCACTGGGAGGGAGCCCCGGGCTCGAGGATCTTATGAGCTCGGGGCTCTCTCCCGGGACAGCATGCCAAACTAGCTTTATAATCAATCATCAGCCAGCTAAGTGTGAATTCTTGAAAATAAAGGCATGAATTTCCAATGAGCCTGAGTTCATTGTTGCACAAATCCATCATACGGCTTCAGATGACTATACTAATAGTATGTAGAAAATATATATAGTGTTTTAACTTTACACAAACGTGCACAGAATCCTCATGGTAATTCACTCCTACCCACACCACGACAACTTCAAAAAACCTACATTTTTTTAAAAATATCTACAGGACGAGATATTGTCATTTTCGTATTATCATCGGCTTCAGGACAAGAACCTTTAATGCCCTGAGGATTAGCAGTCCATTAAGATAGAAGGAAGCTTTGGGAGTGTATTCACAGAGAATACAATAAGTTCAGACAGATTCCATATGTTTGTTAGACTCTCCGGAATGGAAAGTGAAGGGACAGATGTTGTCGGAAACCATTTGGGGATCCGACTTCATCAAAGACTTTTAGAACTCTCGCTGAATTCAGAAACACCCAGCCAACTCGCTGCATTTTCTGTCTTTAGCGTGTGCCATTACTGGTGTCTGACTAAATGCGTTCAACATTTTGGGGTATTACTGACATTTCTGGGTCACTGCCATATTTATTTTAGCAAGAAATGACAAAGGCATATGTTATCTGAAATGTAGGGAAGTCCGGATCAATTTTTATTTTATTTATTAATGGCTATGATCTGATCAAAGGTCATTTAATATTTATTCTCAACACAGGCTCATTGGAAATACATGCTTCAGCCTACATTTTTATAACACCACAGATACATACACACACACGTTTGACTGCAGCTTCAAGGTAAAATTAACAATACGGTTATAGTATGATAGCAAACATATTTTATTCCTTTTCACACTAATGATATTTGCTATCTTAGCTATCTGTTTTCAAAAAGGGGTGGGAGGAGGGATGCAACAGTTACCAGATTTCACTATTAACTGCACTTTAATTCGTCACGGTTAATTAATCCAAACGGCTTTCAACACCATGTTTCTGCATGGAACAAAATTGCTGCAACTAAACATTGCTATGTCAACTGTGCACTATTTAAAGTTCCCAGCTTGTACACTGAGGCTAATATGCACACACACTGGATTAAAGGATGATTTTAACGATGACTGACGCTATTAACTAATGCAGAGTTCAGACTGCATCATTTTCAAAGTAGTCGTGTCATGTTTTCACACTGCATGACTATCTGGGGTAGTGTTCCGTCGGTGCTGTGTTTGCACTGCAAGATGGATCGGCGACAGGGGATTTCACACTACATGACCTTACAAAAGGAGTATCGCCGACAACTTTGTCTCGGCCCGCAAATACAAACAAACTCACGCGAGAAGTGACATGTAAACAACGCAGAAAGAAGCCTTTGGTGGGGTAGAAAAATGTAATTATTTTAATCACCTGGCTTTTGAAGAGAATTGGCGATTTCTCTCCAACTATTTTCTTTCTCGACCAGGTTGTGATACTGCCCGGATGAAACGTCATACAGACACGGGTGCTCCTGCCAAATCTCCACCAATTTTTTCTCCATTTCTTGGTCCCAAATGCACCGAAAAGAAGGCTTTTTCTCAAACAAAGCCATGCTTGCTGATATTGTGGTAACTTCTCCTCCCGCAACTTCCCACTAGCCTGGATGCTGTTCTCTGATTGGCTGTCGCTGATGTTATTTTCAGTCAAAACTCATTTCACACAGCATGATTTGAATCGCCGGCAGCTCCAGATATTTAGCACGCCAAATATCTCACGGGCATCTGCGACTCATCTGCGATTCTCTCAGATCGCGTCATTAATAGTTCATACTGTGTGATTGTCACTCGCGTGCACGAGCACCGATTTGCCTGTGATTTTAGGCATTTGTTGGCGATTTCTCAAAACTTGTCGTCGAGTCAAAATCGGGGCTCGTTCAAATATCGTGTCTTTTGCATGCACAAGTTCGTTATTTCCAATGGAGATGCACAGAATCCAATGTGTGCACATATTGGCAGCATGCTCACGCTTTCCAGGCGCACCTAGTTGAAAAAATGCCACAAGCGCATGGCAAGCCATGTGATAAGAACTGACCAATTAGCTTCATACTTTGTATGGAATTTACAGATTTCTACTCCTTTCTACTCTATTTAGAGAATAAAACAACAAAAAAACAAAAGACTAAATGAAAATACCAAACAGTTTTATAATATAGTTGATCAAAAGTGCCTTTCAGACATTTGTTCTACTACATTTTTTCTCTTTAAAAAAGCTAAATATTTAGCTAAAATGATGCTTAGATTTACGTTAGACAAATATATTTTTTATTAATTCTTATTTTTATATATTTAGTTATTCATTATTTTACAGTGAAAATTTACTTACAGTGTCAAATTATTACTTATGTTTATATGCCAAAGTCCAAAGAAAAATGAACTATTGTTTGTTTTTATTATTATTGTGTGCTGTATTATTTGGTTGCTGAGCAGCAATAAACAGCGCTTTAAAATATAAGGAAGTTTCACGTGATTTACTAAACTAGTAGTGTTTTGATATGAATGAATGCATAATAAGCGCAATAACTGTGAAACTGAGATTATTCCTTAGACTCTAATCGTACAACCAAAATCTAGAATCATTACATCCTTAGGTGGGAGGACGGCGGAGTCCATATTTAGAGGCGAAGACATTAAAATAACTGGCTAGCTACATCAAAACGGCATGAAATTCAATAAGGTCAAATTATGACACAAATTTAAACTTCATAACAAACTGGCCGCATGTCTTCTTTTCAATTATTCTGAGCTGGCAACACAGCAGAAAGCTAACTTGGTACAGAACAGTCACCTTTAAGCTGTAACGTAGATTTTGTGCTCCATATTTTGAGCTGTATTTTTATGAGAGAGGGATGTGGGGGTGTCCAATTTTGCTGTATGTAAAAGTGTACGTGACTATAAAGGCCTTATCATCAAAATAAAGGCTTTATCATCATCATCATCATTATCATTATCATAATTGGGAATAAGCAAATCATACTAAAATGTAATTCCCTAATTACATTTATTAAATATGAAATTAGTTGATATGAATAAAGTTACGAATTGCTATGTTGATTCGTTTTAAAGTTTGCAAGCGGAGGCTGTGACTGTTTTTTTTTTTCGTGTTGTGACACAGTTCATAAAGAAATGGAACATTGCATGAGTGGGAGTGGCTTGTTTTTTTGACTTCGAGCTGATTGGATGTAGTAAAGTAGGCATTTCATTTATAAAGATTGGACTAAGGGGTTTAGAAGAGTTATAGCAACCTAACAGACTCCTCCTCCTCACTTTTTCTGTTTGTTGTCAAAGCTGACAGTCGGAGGGGCGTGGTTAAATATTTTAGCCATGCCCCAATTCCTCAGACAGACGTAATCGGAGAATTTACCTGACAGGAAGTGCATTTTCAGATTTCAATTTAAAGGGGCAAACAGTTTTTCCCAACGATATGCACAGATGAATTATTCACCACAAAACTATCATTGTAAGCTAACAAAATCAATATGGTTAGTTTTGATTTCATCCGTACTTAAAATAATACAAAATATTGTTCAACCTTTGGGGGAGGAGATATCACACAATAAAGTCACGTCATCATTATTGTAATCTGAATATATATACTGAAGTCAAAACGGCGTTAATAACAACATCAAATGAATATTAGATCCATGTAATCTTATGAAACTAATATAAAACTACAGAATAGTGTACTCCTCTGACTTGCTAATTCATCACACGCGATTGCTCTTATCTGAACGAATATATATATATTCGGCGTATCTAAATTAAAATCTGTCGGTTGATGTTATAATCTGTATATCAGAAGAACATTCCTTATCCGGGCTCTATATGTGCCTCCATTTTTTGAATATTACTTTCAGAGGGCATCTGTCTTGTGTCCCGCCAGCAATGACTTCCAAAAGGCCCAATTATGATGTTGAATATGAGTTTATGAGAGTAATGGACATGTAGCACATTAACTGGGACCTTTCTGCACATCTGTCTCTCTCTGTTAATTAACATTCAATCTGGATAAGTGACATCAGATATATATTTCGAGTGGATGTTCACTACCGGTCATTCTGAGATCAGTATGAATGCTAGCATTTTCTTCTAAGGTGTCCTTGTTACACATGTTCCATGCACTTACTATAGTAATTACAATTAATTATGTGTAATCACATGCAACTAACTAGGGCTGGGCGATTTGGCCTAACATCAAAATCTTGAACATTTTAACTCGATTACGATTGATGAACGATTAATAGTTTCTTATGTTTTTGCCCTCATAGTTCCCTGACAAGTTTTGTACAGTAAAATGCTCACATATTACAAGTAACCAGTAGTAAAAAGTAAACACACACTATCTATGATTGTTTATTGAACATCAATCCTGAACAACTGAAATAAAAACACATTGCCTAAAATGCGTCTCTCTGCACTGCCCACGATCGTCACCGCTACCAAACCGTCCAATCACAAAGCTTGCGCTATGCGTTGTGACGTGTAAGTACATGTATTTTTTTGAGAGGTGTGTGGCAATGCGAAGGCTGGGCCGGATTGTACACATACCCTTGGCAGAAGTATAATATCATAATAATATAAATAAATCATAATACAGTATAAATCATAATACAATAAGTATAATTCAGCCTTAACAGTGTGGGGGCACGTGATTCCACACACAGTAGGGAAAGTAATTGAAAAAATCTACCTGGAAAAATTTGATCCGATTATAGGATTTGAATGTCGATTTCGATAACCTTTCGATAATTGCCCAGCCCTACAGCTAACCCTAAACTGCCTTCTTACCCTATCAATATTTAATAAGTACAGTATATTTAGTAAATTAATATTATCCAGTAGCTAAATAAATAGTTAAACTGTGACAAAAACCTCTTAAAATACCTCTTAAAATAAAGTGTAACCAATTATTTATTTATTTATTTGTTTATTTGTTTGTTTATTTATATATTTTATTTATTTATTTTTGCTTGCCAAGGCAATTATTTGATCAAAAAAATATAAAAATATACAAAAATAACTAATAAGTAAAAACAGTAAATTTGTGAAATATTATAACACTTTCAAATAATTGTTTTCTTATTTAACGTAGTTTAAATAATAAATAAATATCCATGTGATTTAAAGTAAAAAAAATTCTAACATGACACTGATGCTCAAGAAGCATTTATTTGTATTATTAATATTATTAACACTGTTGAAAATGTTGGGCTGCTTTATATTTTGTGATACCAATTCAAATGGATTTACTTTTAATAATCAAGAAGATGTTAATTAAGAGTTAAAATAAATATATTATTTTACAATTTATTATTGTATATTTTATTGTATATTTCATAAAAACAGATGTCAAATAAGCTATGCTAATTTATATTTATATATATATATATATATATATATATATAT
>CAIGQQ010004000.1:1485901-1499393 GCA_903798035.1 Danio albolineatus
TATAACACACACACACACACACACACACACACACACACACACACACACACAGCTGTTTGACACTCTTTGCACCTACCGAGTCAGAGAAGGACCACAGACACATGCATCATGAAATGTGGAGTTTTTTTTCTTCCATTCAGCATGCGGTATGAACTTCCATTAAAACAACACTCTTACAGCAGTTCATAGTTGCATCAAATATCTTGTTTGTCACGGGGGGCATGCATGAAAGTTTCCCGAATGAAAGCGAAAGTGCCAAACCGCAGTTAATGTAGACAAATTAAAAATGAAATACCTGAAATTACATGAAACTCGGGAGGAAATGCGGACAGCGCGGTGACGTCAATCGAATTATTTTGCTATAACATGTAAAACGGGATCATGAAAGGAACATTTAAAAAGCAACTCATGTAAACACCTTAATCATATTAGTGTCTTAATTAGATTAAGGCAAATAATTTGATTACTGATGTCCATGTAAACGTAGTCATTGTAAGAAAAAAACCTGCCATTCCAGAGCAGAAACAAATGCTCAAATTTTGGTTAAAGATTACCAAAACAAACAGGGTTATTTCAGTGGATTAACTTGCACAGATTAATTGTCCACCTTAAGACTAACAATATGTGCTAGTAAAAATAAACATTGAAAATTAGACGTCTTGCCCACTTTCAATGCTAAAACAGCTTGCCATACACACACACACTAGGGGTGATCAAAATGACAGGCCTTTTACATCAACACCAAAACACCTCCCTGGAAGACTGAAGAATTTACTCATGCTGGGTGAACTTTACCACCTAGCGATTCACAAGAAACATTATGCAAATCAGTTAGCGCCGCCTGATGGGTCAGTTGAGTGTTAGGTCAGTATTGGATACACTGAATGAGCTAATATGAGAGATTGTAACCGCTGCTGTCATTATTAGGGTAAATACACACAAAAATCTCTTTAGGATGCAGTTTAATTCAGGCGGATTTCTGCTGGCGCTAATATCGTGAGGCTAATTGCACCAGGAAAATAGGCGCTGAGTTTTGATATCTATAATAAGCCTAATTTACATATAAAGGACATGTGTTTGTGCTGAATTGCAAGACAATGGCTTCATTTAAATACAGGCACGATGATATTGCAGTGCATTTAGTGCCTGATTAAATATATTATATAATACAATGACTTTTTTTAATGGAATATGATGGAAATGATGCAACTGTTGAGTGAATTTCTGCTTCTGTGTGATGAAAACACTGCAACTCCAAATTAATTTTCTTTATCTGGATTTCTTGACTTGTTTACCAGTGGATGTGTTTAAATATGAATATCACAGAATATCAGCTTGTTTCAAGCATACATCAAAGAAAACATATTCCAGGGTAAATTTATCTTCTGAGCTGTTTGCGGTTCACGGATGTGATGGAAGCTTTAGTTAAAATGGCATTAAAATATTTGGATATATCTTAATCAGTATTTCTTGTTTTGTTTTCTAGTGAACTTAATATATGCTACAATTTCTCATGTTTTAAGCATGCATCAAAGGAAACACGAACAAAATCTATTTGCCATGAGGTAAGCAGTATGATTTTAATTAAAATGATCTTGCTATGCCAAATGCTTTCTGTGGTGCAACTGAAGCTAATAAAAATAGTAAAAATATTTATAATAATAATAATAATAATAATAATAGGCGCCACGGTGGCGTAGTGAGAAGCACGTTCGCCTCACATCAAAAAGGTCGCTGGTTCGAGCCTCGGCTGGGCCAGTTGGCATTTCTTTGTGGAGTTTGCATGTTCTCCCCGTGGTTGCGTGGGTTTCCTCCGGGTGCTCCGGTTTCCCCCACAAGTCAAAAGATATGCGGTACAGGTGAATTGGGTAAGCTAAATTGTCCGTAGTGTATGTGTGTGAATGAGAATGTATGGATGTTCACCACAGATGGGTTGCGGCTGGAAGGGCATCCGCATAAAACAAATGCTGGAAAAGTTGGCGGATCATTCCACTGTGGCGACCCTGGATTAATAGAGCGACTAAGCCGACAAGAAAATGAATGAATGAATGAATAATAATAATAATAATAATAATAATAATAATAATGGGGCTGTCCAAGAATTAATCGTGATTAATCACATCCAAAATAAAAGTTTGTTTTGACATAATATGTGTGTGTGTTATATATATTTATTATGTATATGTGATAAACACATTCATAGAAGCCAAAACTATATATAAAAAAGTTACATCAAAGTAGTTACATCATATTCAAATGTAAAATTTGTATCATACACAAATATTTTTTATATATCTAAATATAAACCAACATTTTATCAAGTATATGCATGTGTGTATTTATATATTCATAATAACATATAGACAGTACACACACAAATATTATGTTAAACTTTTATTTTGGATGTGATTAATCACGATAATTTTTTAAATTAAATTAGTAATAATAATATATAAAAATAATATAAATAATAATAATAAAAAAAAACACAGGAGGGCTAATCAATTTGACTAACTGTATAGGCTCTATTTTAATGATCTAGGCGCAAAGTCTAAAGCACCTGGTGCAAAAGCCCCAGAGCATGGTCTAACAGGGTTGTGCTTATTCTCTTAATGAGTTATGGGTGTGTTTTGAGCATAACATGCATTAAACCAATCAGAGTCTCATCTCCCATTCCCTTTAATAGTCAGTTGCGTTGTGCCATGGTGCATTTGCTATTTACAAGGCAGACTTTATAAGTAGAAAAACTGAATGCTTCACTACTATGAAAACAGTTAAACAGACCATCGAGGCTAAAGAATGAGCCTCCTCCATTCAGTCTTCTTACTTTCTCTTTACTTTACTTTTACTCTTTACTTTACTCCTTTACTTTCGTGGAGCAAGGAAACTATGTTGTATACGCACTCAACTGAAGACATCCATTAGCTTACATACTTAATTTTAAGCGCAAAGATTTGTTTCAAGATTTGTTTCAAAACTACTTCTAAATTCAGTTCCAATTTCCAGCAAACAATTAAATGAATTTTAATAATGTTGTGTGGTCAAAAAACATAGTTATATCCAAACACAAGTCCTATTCTTATGCACCATATGGTGATGCATACGTCTCCAAAACCTGACAGGTAGACAAATCTAAACTTGTTTTTATTAAAACAAATACTAATATGCTTATAATAAACAATACCGCTAATAATAATAACATTCTAAAAATGCAAATTGTCATGAATAAACTGAAATAAGTCCCAATACAGGTAGTAGTTTAATATGTGTGTAGAAAATAAGGATTTTTGTAACATTTTAATCGTTTATTCTTATTTCATATGTGAAGATATTTGTGTATTGCTCTACATCCTGTGTGTATTAAGCATTTGAACCTGCATAGGCGCATAGCGAACGCGCTCTGCGCTAGACTTTAGAGGAGCTTTTTCTTGGTCAATGGCGCAGTCTATTTCAGTTTCTCAAAATAGCAACGCCCCAACAATGCGCCTTAACGCACCTCCTTTAAAGACCAGAACACCCATGTGTCCACAAAGCGGCGCAAATGGATTTGCTATTTAAACAACGTGGCGCAAAAAATGAAAATTAGGGTTGCGCTGGTATGAAAATAGCAACAAATCGCGTCAAACACGTGTTGCGCCTTATTGCGCCTGCTGTATGATAGAGCCTTATGTGTTTTTAGACAAAAGAACAATACAAAAGATGACAAAGTACAAGATGAAATTAAAAAAAACATGACAAAGAACAAACCAGAAGACAAGAAGAAGTGCACACTTCTGACGGTGAACCCTATGAACCACAGAGAAAGAGATGCTGAAGAGGCCTGGAAAAGCTGGCTAGTATAAATCCACACACTCACTTGAAGCACAGCCTTCTTAATTACGCGAGCCACATCCAGTCTCCACTCGGGGATGTCAGGGTTGGCCTCGTCCAGATTCGGAGAGAAAGATAAAAGCAGCGATTTGAAGAATTCTGTCACAGATGGAAGAGAGAAGCAGAGACAGACCCTTAATTCGGGATCTCATAAGATGGCCAACACCTTCTATCTGCCGTGATTTGTTCCAGATGATTTAGTCGAGCCGTAGCAGAGTTATCATTACTGACAGGTATGGAAAGGTTAGCGCTGATCACAAAAAATGATTACCGTCTATTTGGCAGTTGCCAGAAGGGAGGCGATTTTTTTTTTTTTTTATGACTGGCTCGTGGTGTCAAGAGACAATTTCCTGTAATTCGGAACGCTCAGAAACATCCGCTAATATATTCGATCAAGCTGAGGGTTATTTATAGATACACAGATATATATATGTATATACAGTGAATCATTTGCAGCGTTTATCAAATCAGCTAGCATGTGGAGTTCTGCTGTCAACATGATGGTGACATTTAGCAAATTACTGGGATAAAAATGACAGCCTTCATCTTGTTGATTGTAATCCTGTGGCTAGTGTTTCACAGAGTGCAATGTGAATAAATGAAATTAAATTATATGAATTCAATTATGTATAGTAACTTTGACAACATTTTATTTGCTTTTAATTAAAAACACAACACAAAATATTAGTCTTACCTCACCATTTTGACAAAATCAAATAAATGATGGACAGATGAATAGAGGTGGGTATAAAACCACATTTCAAAATGGTTATTTATGTCACGATTTGGACTAACACAAAGACAATCTTTCTAGACTTTTTAATAGGATATTTTTTATTGTTTAAGAATAATTTTAAGAATGAATTTTGGTTGAAGAAATATAATATATCAGTTCACCGTTCACACATATATATAATTTGACAGTTTACCTAACCATTTCTGACTAAACCAAATGAATGAGCTATATGCACACATACTTTTAATTTCAGCTAGACGGCCTCAGCGCTTCCAGTGAACTGCCTTTCCATTATAAAATTGCTATGTTTAAAGTCTGTTTTCTTTACAAATCAGTGATTTTCACTGCCTGATAGAGATACGATATAAAGTGGGTCTCAGACAGAACAAGAAGCACCGCATTAAAAAACTGATATGTATTTTTTCATTTAGAAATCAGAAATACTTTATTAATCCTGGGAGGGAAATTCTTTTTTTTTTTTTATAATCAATATTCAACAAAGAGACAATAAAAAATTATTTTTATTACTAATGTAGTGAAAGCTAATTCTAGCTAGCATTTTTCAGAGGATGTATTCTTGAACTAAAACAATATGTCAAACATTTTTGGCAAGTTTTCAAATAAACTTTTAAAAAATGTTTTGCTTAAGTGAAACTTTGAGTGTAGTGAAGTTTAATGGTAGTGGTAAATTTAGTGGTAAAAATGACTTGCACAGCAAGTAAGTAAGTGGTAAGTAAATAAATAAATAAATAAATAAATAAATAAATAAATAAATAAATAGTGTAGGTATAAACTTCTTTGTTTATTTAACTTTTTATCATCAAAAATACCATAATTCATATTTTTTGGGATTTTTAAAAACTAGTGTAAGAATGAAAGTCCAAGGTGATTGATGGACGGATGGACGGCCAATTGAATGAATGAATGAATGAATGAATGAATGAATGAAATCTTACCCTGTATTGCAATAGTTCTGCTGTCCTGCAGTATGGAGTCTCCTGATGAGACCTGGACAGTCACAGTGGCCATGCCCTCGCTGCTGAACGTGTGGGAAATACTGCTGTCCAGTGTTACTATCGGCTAACAGCACAAACATAGCAGACACAAAACCAAAATCAGTAAAAAAACAAACAAAAAAACGCAACACAACCACACATAGAAAACTGTAAACTCCACGACCTCCTGAAACAGCTCTTTTAAAATGAAGAGCTGATGCAAGAACAAACTAATTAGCACATATTACACTGTACACATTGACATTAGCCAAAATGCTCACTCTTCTAAAAATGAATTATTTGATGTTTTGTGTCAAACAAGAAACTAAAGAGCACATCTAAATACCACAAAAAGACAAGAACCACACTGTTTAAAGTTCAAATCTTCTATTGTAAAAAGTCTCAGTATAAATAAGGTATGAACTAGCATGTATTTTTTCCCATAATGCTTAGCATCACCAGCAAACACAACATGCTTACTAAATCACTAGCGCTAAGAATACTATAAAAAGAATATACTTTTATAAAGATGTTATGTGGATGTATAGCTGACCACAAAGCTATGAAAAAGCGACCAAATATATTCAAAATACACAGTGACATTAGCCAAAATGCTAACTCATATAAAATGAATAGCGACAACAGCTTTATTGATGTTTGGTGGTGAAGAAGCATAAACTAACTAACCAAATACCACAAAAAGACAATAATTACACTATTTACAGTTCATATCTTATACGGTAAAACGTCACAGTATAAATAATGTATGAACAAAAACACGTTTTATGCGCTAAGCTATGAGAAAGCTATAAAAATATCAATTTGTACAGATGCTATTTGGATGTCTAGTTGACCACAAAGCTATGAACAGGTGACCAAATATTTCCATAACATATTGCCATTAATTAGCAAAATATGCTAACTAAAATGAATAAGCTAATGCATACGCTAAAACTAATAAGCTAAAAATAAATAGCACCAACAGCTTTAATGATGTTTCATGGGGAACAAACTAAAGAACACATCTTAAACTAAATACCACAAAAAAGTGACAAGAACAAGAGCTACATTATTAACGGTTCATCGCTCCGCTTCTGTTTATCTTCCACCGTAAAATGTCTCGGAGGCCTTCGCCCAACAAAGCGAGGCAGAAAATCTGTAATTAGGAGCCGGTTGTACCTCAGTGCTGTTCCCCAGCCACCAGAAATAGGTGAGCGTTCTGAAATGAGAAGGCCAGACCACTGCCGTAAGGTTCACCTCCTTATTCTTAATGACCACATATGGAGCCAACAGCTGAATATGCTCCACAGGGCCTGAAACACACACACACATACACACACACATATAGACATATATAGTCAATGCAGGAACAGCAAATAGAGAGTGTTCAAAAAAAGAAAACAACAAAATTTTTCATTTTTAAGCCAATGGGTTGAGTAACTAGACAGAGTGCAATGAAACCCAAGCAGAACACAGGGGTCTTGAGACCTGTTTTTAAAAGATTGAGTATTTTTAACTTGGCACAGCATTTTAGAAACGCAACACTCGCAGTGGGATGCTTCAAAAAAATGAAAAATACAGCCAAGAAGTTAGTCAGCATGTGTACGGATGAAGCGGAGGTGTTTTAAAGAGGATGGATTCAAACAAGCTAGTTTTCCGGGAGTTTTGCTGCGCTAACTGTCTCAAGCACAACATGCCAACTGCACTAGCACTAAAAAATGTATACAAGGATAGATATCATTATGAGTTAAACTATTAATGTATGGAAATGACCTTTTGCTGAACGTTAACTTGCTCACAATTACATTATTATAAATTTGACTAAATTATAATTTACAACAAAAGGGTTTGTTGTTATTGTCTTAGAAGATAAACTGTAAACATATAGATGTATGCCTTAATTTTTCAGTTGAATTAAATAAATATTTCTAGTCATCCCAACTTATTTCAATCAACCTGACTAAAAATGTTAAACTTTGCACAACATAAAAAAAAAATTGGCACCTGATTAACTAGTTAAAGTAACACAAAAACATGGTAACATGGTGGTTAGCACTGTTGCCTCAAAGCAAGAAGGTCACTGGTTCCAGCCCTGGCTGGTTTCTGTGTGGATGTTGCATGTTTTCCCTGTGTTTGCGTGGGTTTCCTCTGGGTGCTCCGGTTTCCCTCACAGTCCCAAGACATGCGGTACAGGTGAATTGAATGAACTAAATTGGCCGTAGTGTATGTGTGTGTATCAGTGTGTATAGGTGTTTCTCAGTACTGGGTTGCAGCTTCAAGGGCATCTGCTAAGTAAAACATATGCTGGAATAATTGTCGGTTTATTCCGCTGTGCACCCCCTAGATGAATAAAGGGACTAAGCAGAAGGAAAATGAATGAATGAACATAAAAACATGTAGTCATGACTCACTGACTCACTCATTCAAATGATTCATTCAAAACTGCTGAATCATTTAGAAACAAAACAATAGCTCCAAACAATCCAAACTACTCGAGTAGGTACTACATCTAGAAAAAGTAAAAGTGCATTCTAAATACAGTAGTACACTCTAAAAAAAAAAGGTGCTAAATAGCACCAAAACTGGTTCTTTGGTCGTAACGAGGGGGGAACCTTTTTTGGCGCTATACAGCACCTTAAAAAAATAGGTGCTATATAGTACTTTTGTCAAATGGTGCTATATAGCACCTATATTTTAAGGTGCTCATAATGTTACTTTACTCTTTCCGCAATTAAAAATTGCATAAGAGTTATGAGAATTAGCTATAAGAACAAGTGCTTACCAGTAGTAGTAGTGCTATATAGCACTTTAAACCCCCTAAAGAACCACTGAAAAACCTTTATGGTGCTTTCAAGGTTCTTTACACAGTAAAAGTGCTATATAGCACCCTGACCACCTTAAAGAACCACTGAAGAACCACTGAGGAACCTTTATGGTGCTTTAAAGGTTCTTTACACAGTAAAAGTGCTAAATAGCACCTCAAATACCGTAAAGAACTTCTGAAGAACCACTGAAGAACCTTTTTTTTTTTAGAGTGTATGAATGTGAGTATATGAAAGAAATTTGGACACACTACATGCGTTAGTTGCGCCACTTCACTCCCATTCATGAATTCTCTCACGTGGCATCATGAAAATAGCGCAGCACCCATTGTATGCACACCGTTTTTCGATTACTATGAATTCGAACACAATACTAACCTCACATACTGTTTTTCACATACTGTATAGTAGGGTTGTCAAGTGTCGTTTACGGTACCAATTGATACTGAGATGTTAAAAACGTCCATTTCTCGCTACTTTTTAAGCGTCTTTGAACTGCTCCAGTGTCCGTATATCTGTGTTTGCACTCTGTGAACAGTGGTGAACAGCCATGAACTGATGACCTTCATGGTCAATCACAGTCATTTCTTTTGAGCACATGAACATAATAACCAATCAGCAGTGTTAAAGTATAAGCTTAACAGCTGCGCTCAAATGTTAGGATGAAATGGATGTTTTTAAAAATATCTGTATAGATCGGTAGCGACTTGATACTTTTGACAACCCTACTTTATAGTAGGAAAGTATGCTATCTTGGATGCGGCGAGTGACTAAACGTATTGTTAAACTACTAAATCAAACTATTAACTCAAAAACAGACTCCCAAGTTGCGCAAACTCTGACCGCAAGCACACAATCATGATATAACTCCTGCTTTTATAGCATCAATAAATATTGTGTTTATTTTGTTAGCTCACATTGTAAGTCTTTAACAATTCATCAGCGTAAGCCAATCGATTGTAATAACCCTGCTTGTCTTGGTAATCTTTAATCGAAATATGACCAATTTCTTCTGCTCTGGAGTAGCAGTACTTCTCAGATGATTGGACGAAATGCGCTAAGCCACGCCTCTCCAATCATTAGTTTGCTGAGTGAAAGATGAGAGGAGGAGCGCAAACTTTAACCCCGCCCCCTACTCAATATGCAATTCCAATTGGAAATGTGTCATCATGCTGAAATAAACGTTTGTAGCAACTTAGAGTTGATGCAGACTTTAAGGAGTTACACAGGGAGCCACAAGGCAGCCATTAAAGTGATTTTGGTTACAGGACGTGTGCTGAACCACTGAGTGGAAGTAAAATCATTCAAACGCAAGGCTGCAAGGTTAGCAAAACTAAGATTAGCAATGTGTACCCCAGGGAAATAGACCCGGGCCCTGTTTTTTTCTTTTCTTTTTTTTTTGTAATTGATGTCAATAGAAAAGTGGTTTCACTATGATGAATAAGCTTTTTTTTTTTTTTTTTTTTTGGTGAAAACTGTCTTATCAATCTTCAAACATGTTTGCCTTCAATCATCTAGCTTTTGAGTTGACATACAACATATATATACAGTATATATATATACTGTAACTTTTACAGCTACACTTTATAGGATAGTTTTACTTTGGTTGAATCTTTCAAATTTAATTGAATCTAAAGCAAAGAATATGTATTGTGGTCAACTATAAATCTTTGACTCAAAGGTTAAATGTTTTTAATAGACCAATCAATTGAATTACTTTGGTTCAACTTAAAACCAAAATCTAAGCAAAATTGGACTAAACCACAATAAACACGTATAATGTTAAGCTATGCCATTTGTAATTGCTATTGCTAACTAGTGCTTTTAGTATTCACTCAAATTATTTTTGTGGCTTGTTCAAACTACTTATATAAATTGCGCTGAAAGTTTTTTTGGGACAACTTAATTGTTTTATGCACAATTCACTTAAATATATAAAATCATTTAAGTTAACTTAATTGATTTGTGCAAAACTGAATAACAACAAAAAAGGTGAACTGAATAAAACAGGTCACATTTAGCACTTAGCACTTAATTTTAGAACTTAATCCAATGTCAAAAGGTACTTTGGATGAAAGACACAGCAGTTTCACCTTTTTCAGTGTACAATGCGCAAGTGCCCTTTTCGAATATTTCCACTATGTAGAATGTAATGTAATTTGTTTTAGTATAGCGCATTTAACATGTGCACCATAATCTGGGCCATACCTGTCAACCCTCCCGTTTTTCCCGGGATTCTCCCGTATTTTACAGTTCTATCCCGCTATCATCCCGTAAATGTATTTTCCCGTATTTCTCCCCTATTTTCAGTTGTTCTCCGACGGGTGTCAATAAACATTAAAGAGCCGATCCTCCCTATACGCAACCCATACCGCCGAACCACCAGGGGCCGCCCTTGTTCTTAAATCTGTTGGAATCTGTCTGTGCTTTCGGTTTATTTAGGCATGAAACACTCTGAAATAAATATAAAAACAGCGGGATTCCCTTTCCTTTTCATTACAGGTGCCGTCGCTCCTCCTATACAATCCTCAAAACAGTCATCAAGTGGTGCGTGACTTTCAGCTGACGCACTCCACAGTGATAAACAGACGCTGTTTCCCAAACGGATTCTGTACACTCGATTAGAGGCATAGTGAAAGTGGATCCTGTTTCTTTATAACAGCTAATTTTAATAAGCTAAACTGTTTGCTAACGTATACTATAAAATTTTCTTTTGTAAATAATAATCTAAAAAATTATTACTGACTGTTTAACTGTTTATTTACTTTGAAACGGCTCCAGAAGGACATATTTAATAAGTTGTTATATTTTATCGGGGGTGGGGTGGGGGGTTGGGGGGGTGTGATGCCTTATTTTTACATCCCAATGTTGACAGGTATGATCTGGGCTATGCACCCAAAGCGCTTCACAATCATGAGGGGGTTGGGGGTCTCTCCACACGACCTCCAGCATGCAGCATCCACTTGGCTCACCACACACCAGATACATACCTGTCAACCCTCCCGTTTTTCCAGGGATTCTCCTGTATTTTACAGTTCTATCCCGCTACCATCCCGTAAAGGTAATTCTCCCGTATTTCTCCCGTATGTTCAGTCTTTCTCTGAAGGGTGGCAATAAACATTAAAGAGCCGATCCTCCCTATACGCAACCCATACCGCCGAATCAGCAGGGGCCGCCCTCTGCTCTTAAATGTGAGTCAGTTCTGTGCTTTCGGTTTATTTAGGCATGAAACACTTTTAAATAAATATTAAAATGGCGGGATTCCCTTTCCTTTTCATTACAGGTGCTGTCGCTCATCATATGCAACCCTGAAAACAAGTCATAAAGCGGTGCGTGACTGTCAGCTGACGCGCTCCATAGTGACAAACAGACGCTGTTTCCCAAACGGATTCTGTACCCGCGATTTGAAGCGGAGCGAAAGTCTGGGTTTTGGGTGCATGTTTAAACAGACATATACACATAATTAATAATAATAACATCTAAAGGTGTTGATCCTGGTGTTTTTCTTTTTCCAAACACAACTATTTGTCCTAAATGAGCATAAAAAGTTAGGAGGAAATTGAACGCTTCCATTATAACGTTATGATAATTTTTTTTTTTTGGACATCTCTGTTATTTAATGTAATCAAATGAAAAATCATAATAAATGAGATTCATTCATTGCTCTTTAATCTGCATATGTAAGTTATACAGTAAAGAAAAGGTTGATGATAGTTTTGATAATTCTATTTCTTTATTAATGTAATTATCTGATTTTTTTGGGGGGTGGGGGGTATCCCTTATTTTTACATCCCAATGTTGACAGGTATGCAGATATTGGTGGAGTGTAGAGACAGTGATGGAGCCAATTCAGTGGATGGGGATGATTGGGAGGTCATGATCAATAAGGGCCGGTTGCACCCCTACTCTTTTCGAGAAGTGCCATGGGATTTTTAACGACCACAAGGAGTCAGAACCTCGGTTTAACATCTCATCTAAAAGATGGCGCTTGCAGACAGTATAGTGTCCCCTTTACTTTACTGGGGCATTAGGACTCACACAGACCACAGGTTGAGCGCCCCCCTCTGGCCTAACACCACTTCCAACAGGAAGCTAGTTTTCCCAAGTGGTCTCCCATACAGGTACTGACCAGGTGCAGCCCTGCTTAGCTTCAGTGAGTAACTGGTTTTGGGCTGCAGGGTGATATGACTGTGGACATTTTCAAGAACATTTTCAAAAATCATTCACAAGAACATTTTCAAAGAGTCTGAAAGGCTTAAAAAAGTGATTTTATATTAATAGAGGTGTGACGCAAACCTACCATAGAGGTCACTTTCACAACCAAACAGTCTTCAATTCTGTGAATATGCGTGACCAACTTGAATATGATAGAAATCTGCATGAGAAACCTTTTTCTTTTATGCAAATCTCCGCATTTGCAGATTCCTATTGGTCATTTTTCATCTGAGCTGTATTATTCGCCCTTCCCCAGCAGCAATTTTAGCTCATTTAAACGTCCAACCAATGCCTTTTCTGTGCATAATTAAATAATTCAGCTTTATTATTTACCGCACATCAGAAAATAAAAGTTGGACCTAATTGCTCTCATCTGATCACAAGTGCCCACCCACTGTTTATTTGTGAAAAGTGGAGATAAAAGCTGTAATTAGGCACCACAGTCGACTACACCTGCAGAGACGGAGGACTCGTGCAGATTTTGGCAGACAGACAGTATAAAAGTCACCTACCAAGTGCATCATGCACATTTTGTGGTGTGTGTGTTTAAGATATGTTTATTTAAATATGGCGAAGCAGCGTCTTGCATCAACTTCGTAATTGGGTCAATTAGAGAAATGATGCTTTTTATTACATTTTTAATAAGTGTGTTTTTTTGTTTTCTTTTTAAATATCAACACACTGTTAGAAAAGAAGTAAAAAAAAGACAAAACTATCTAAAGCATAAGCACCTTATTGGGTTGGATGTGCATTTTAGAGTGTTTCAAATTTAAAATATATTTTAAATTAACTGTTTCTTGATTCTTTATGCCCAAATTTCTTAAGAAAAAAAGAAACAAAAAGAGAACATGTTA
>CAIGQQ010004000.1:1524385-1542775 GCA_903798035.1 Danio albolineatus
TATCTATCTATCTATCTATCTATCTATCTATCTATCTATCTATCTATAATTATTTTTCTTGTTAATTTATTAATTTATTAATTTATTTATTCAGTTATTAATTTATTTGTTTGTTTGTTTGTTCATTTATCTATGAGTCTGTCTGTCTGTTTGTTTGTCTATGTATTTATCTATTTATTTATCCATGTATTCATTTATTCATTCATTTATTTATTTATTTATTTATTCATTTATTCATTTATTCATTTATTCATTTATTCATTTATTCATTTATTTATTTATTTATTTATGTATTCATTCATTCATTCATTCATTCATTTTCTTTTCGGCTTAGTCCCTTTATTAATCCGGGGTCGCCACAGCGGAGTGATCCGCCAACTTATCCAGCATATTTTTACGCAGCAGATGCCCTTCCAGCCACAACCCATCTCTGGGAAACATCCACACATTCTCATTCACACTCATACACTACAAACAATTTAGCCTACCCAATTCACCTGTACCGCATGTCTTTGGACTTGTGGGGGAAACCGGAGCACCCGGAGGAAACCCACGCAACCACGGGGAGAACATGCAAACTCCACACAGAAATGCCAACTGACCCAGCCGAGGCTCGAACCAGCGACCTTCTTGCTGTGAGGCGAATGTGCTACCCACTAGGCCACCGTGGCGCCCTTCATTCATTCATTTATTTACTTATTTATTTATTTATCTGTTATTTTATGTGATTTATTTTGTCCGTCTGTCTGTCTGTCTGTCTGTCTGTCTGTCTGTCTATATATCTATCTATATAATTATTTTTCTTGTTTATTTATTAATTTATTTATTCAGTTATTCATTTATATGTTTGTTTGTTTGTTCATTTATCTATCTATCAGTCTGTCTGTCTGTTTGTTTGTCTATTTATTTATTTATTTATTTATTTAGGGATAGAATTATGGCAATAACAGTATTTGCATTAAAAAAGAATTAAAAAAAAAAAACTCAACTGCCATCATATTTAGAACGAGAGTCCTCACAGGCAGATCATCACTTTAATAATCCTTTTATAGTTTGTACAAATAAATGTTTTAAAAACATCCAACATTAGAATCAAAGTACCGGCAATTTAAAGACACATAATAAAGCTCAAGAGGCATCCTGGGGACTGCTTGCATTGAGAGAAGAAAAATAACACACGTTTGAAAGCATTTTTAGATCCCTCCACACAGTTTCCAAGATATTAAACTGTACTCTTAACTGCACCAAACAGAACATAAGAAAGTCAACACAAATCAATGTGAGACAAATCAATCAATGTGTGAATGTGATAAATAATATACATCCCGAGGCATTTATATATACTTTAAAAGACAGTAACAAACTTTGAGAACATCAATCTTTTCATCCTCTCTCAGCTCATGTGGCTTTCAAAAGCTTTAAAGTACTGGACTGTCTGTCTGTATGCATCCTGATCCTCAATAAAGCACCTACACTAACCCTACGGATGGGGTTAACTGGACCGCTGCTATAAAAAATGCTATGTCTATTCAAAGATATTTTAAAACAGCTTTCAGATCCCAGGGAACGGAACATGAAGGCCGTGCAGTCGCACTACATGAGTAAATCTAGACAACATTTTACATCTGAAGAAGTTTGAGGTCTTGATCTTTAGAACGGTCTGACATACAGAATCAGCCCGAGGTCATGTATTGATTATTTGTGAAGTAGACTGTTTACTCTGTACTATTGCTTTCTTTGGATTGAGAATAAAACTCTTGGTTGAAATAAAATTCTTAGTTTTATTTTTTAAGAACTTAAAGGTAAACAACAACAATAACAAAAGGGTTTAAAATGTATTTTTTCGCAACGTAAGTTACAACTTGTGCTGGGCTGTGTGTGCTTGTATTCAATACAGGTGCAACTGTGATGTTATTTTTATCAACTTGTAAAGACCCTAGAAAATGTGTGGAACAAAATGTCAAAAGCAGTAGTTTATTGTATGAAACTGTATTGAAAACAAAACAAAACACAAAACAAAACAAAACAAAACAAAGCAAAGCAAAGCAAAGCAAAGCAAAGCAAAGCAAAGCAAAGCAAAGCAAAGCAAAGCAAAGCAAAGCAAAACAAAACAAAACAGTTCTGTTGTGTCTTCAAAATGTCTAATACAAATATTGATTTTGCATTTATTTGCAGAAAATTACAATAGTTCAAATTGTCAATATCAGTTTCCATGTTTCAAACTATAACTATTTTTATTGTGTACTGACTGTCAAAAAAGCCACAAACTCTAATATTTCATTGAATAGCATTTGTCTAATCATCGTTTCAACATTTTTCTTCAATATCAAAACATTTATTCCCATGTTAATGTTATTAGCAATACATTTCACCAACATCTTGTATTCATGATTTAAAAATTCAAATACAAGATCTTTCACTTATATGTAAAGTGTTTTCTTCAGCACATCCCAAAGTAAAGTCTGCACTCTATGGTGGCCAATCCGTAACTATGAAATACTACTATTTTTATTACTATCACTAATACTACTACTATTTCTACAATATACAGTTGAAATCAGAATTATTCAACCCCCTTTGATTTTTCTTTTAAAATATTTCCCAAATTATTTTAAAGTAACAGAGCAAGGAAACTTTCAAAGTATGTCTCATAATATTTCTTTTTCTTCTGGAGAAAGTCTTATTTGTTTTATTTTGGCTAGAATAAAAGCAGTTTTCAATTTTTTAAAGGCCATTTTAAGGTCAAAATTATTAGCCTCTTTAAGCTATTTTTTTTCGATAGTCTATCGTTATACAATAACTTGCCTAATTACCCTAACCTGTCTAGTTAACTCAATTAACCTAGTTAAGACGTTTAATGTCACTTTAAGCTGTATAGAAGTGTCTTAAAAAATATTTAGTAAAATATTATTTACTGTCATCATGGCAAAGATAAAATCAAAGAAATGAGTTTGTAAAACTATTTAATCTCTCCGGTAAACAGAAATTGGGGGAAAAATATACAGGGGGGCTAATAATTCTGACTTCAACTCCATATATGTGTGTGTGTGTGTAGAAATAGTAGTAGAAACAGTAGTACTACTAGTAGTAGTGGTAGTATTATTGTCATTTTCTGCAAATAAATTATAATAACTTTGAACTGGAACTTAATTTTATCCAAAGCTGTTTATACTGTAGTAATGTACTTTCATAATTTTTTGTGGGATCTCCAATATTTTCATTGGAACTCGTAACTCTCTGAAGTTGCCAGCCCCAGTGCTACCAAGCAAAAAAGTTAATTTTAGCCCTGAATCATGAAACATTAGTTCTATTTTTGTTATGAGCAGAGATGTGGCAGCCAAACTTAATGGCATTAGTTAACCCTGCAACCTCTGATTATGTTCAGACTGGCAAGTCTGTAAGACCATGACCAGCGGTAATGGACGAGTGTGAGCACACCTATATTAGTAATCAAATATCTAAATTAAGATCGCATCTAAAATGATGATCAGGACATAATTATAATCAGTCTACATTTGAGACCTGCGCTTAATTGGAGTCAGATCAAATAATTAACACAGTCAGTCTAAAGTAAATTAAACCGTTTAACACTAGAACTACCAGAACTCTATAACAACTATAATGACTAACTATTACCGCAGTCATTCTGACCTTCAGACTAGATTGCACTTTGTCATTTGTTGTCAGATCTTTTTTGTATTTAAAGACTAGGTTATTAAACATAATAATATTAATAATATTTCAAAAATCACCAATGTCACGATCACCAGCAGTCTCTAGCAGTTTGCAGATTGCTGGAAAACTACAAATGTGCCACCGTTATGAACTACAAATCCCATCATGCACAACTTACACACCATTTCCAGTTCTCTCATTGATTGCAAACACACAGCTGAAGCTTGTAAAGACTCCAGGACTATAAAAACACCTCAGGACTATACATAATGCATACCAGGACAATAAATACACCTCACACACACATTGCTGAGTCTTGTCTGCTGAAACATTTCTAAGCGTTTTCTTGTCTAGTCTTACCGTGCTTTTGACCTTTGCCTTGTTTTCTCTTGTATGTTGTTTTGCCGCCTGCATTGACCATCTTGCCTGTGACCACGACTACGATTCTGCATTACCCTCATGTATCTGCTTGCCCCTGTTTGACCATCGCCTGCCTGATTACGGCCCCATTTACACTGTCAGGTCTTGATGCCCAATTCTAATTTGTTGCCTAAATCAGATTTTTTTCTCCTGCCGGTGAGTACAGACCACTTTCCTTCTCCATGTTTCCTCTGTTGTTGTTGTTGCTGTTGTTTTAACACATCAGTGTCTCCTTCTATGTCATTAAACCGTGGAGAAGTACCGCAAGTTTATTGACGTACAAAACGGAATGCCTCAATAAATCTGATCTGCCTGTTTACATGACAGTCACATTGTCACATATCTGATTTATTCCCACATATGAAGGAGGCCTGAAACCGATCTCTGAATATCTGAATTTATGCATTTTTTATCCAATGCAATCTGTCACATATGAGCAAAAAAATCAGAATTGGGTCACATTTAACTGGCAGTGTAAACAGTGCCTAAGCTATTCAAGAAACTGTGTTTGGACCATCATTTTTGTTGTCACCCGACTCACTTGTTACAACCAATACGGATTTCACAGCACGGTATAAAACTTTATGGACACATATACAAATATATACAGTTGAAGTCAGAATTATTAGCCCCTCTGTATTTAATTTTTCCCAATTTCTGTTTAATGGAAAGATTACACATTTCTAATCATAACAGTTTTAATAACTCATTTCTATTAACTGATTTATTTTATCTTTGTCATGATGACAGTACATAATATTTTACTAGATATTTTTCAAGATACTAGTATTCAGTATAAAGGTGTATCTTGTTTCATTAAGCAATCATTGTATAACAATAGTTTGTTCTGTGGACAATCGAAAAAAATATTGCTTAAGGGGGCTACTCATATTGACCCTAAAATTGTTTTAAAAAAATAAAAACTGCTTTAATTGTACCCGAAATAAAGCAAATAAGACTTTCTCCAGAAGAAAAAATATTCTAAGAAATACTATAAAAAAAAATTCCTTGCTCTGATAAACACCATTTGGGAAATATTTGAAAAAGAAATTCACGAGAGGGCTAATAATTTTGACTTCTGACTGTGTTTATGATACACTGATGCACTTACACTAGGTTACATTGGTTAACTCACCACTCAAAGTCGTGTGCTCTGCAGATGCAAGGTTCAGCAGACAGGATCCTGGAGTTGTCCCATCCCACCATACAATAATTTCCAGGCCGACGCTTCATGTAAATTTGCTTTTGACCCATTATGCAAGGCTCACCCTGAGAAAAAAAAAAATAAAGTCAGGAACTGTTAGAATTATCTGCAGGAGTGGTCCATCACTATAGTGGTTCACATTTCACGGCCTTGCAGTTTCACAGATTTGACATGCTTTTTTTTTTTTTTCACAATGCATTGTGTTCTTGTGTGCATTGGCTGTAGATCAATCAAACTTGTGTCTCCTGTACAGTACAGAATGTGTTCAGCTTGCCAAATTAGTAGTGTGAGTTTTAACAAGAATGCAAAAAGGGTTGTAACTGTCCACAGCAAGACCATTGTAAAAGAGGTCGCACACCAGATGCGCAGCGCCGTGCATTTTAGAATTGTAAAATAGTTTATATCAAGGTATGCACTGGTGCCGCAAGTTAGCGATGGTCTGCCGTGCCTAGCTACGACTCAGGACACTGTTCATATTTCTGCCACACTACAGAATTATTTAATTTTAAATAACATGTGAGGGAGTCACGGTGCAGTGGGTAGCACGATTGCCTCACAGCAAAAAGGTTGCTGGTTCGAGCCTCGGCTGGGTCAGTTGGCATTTCTGTGTGGAAATTGCATGTTCTCTATGTGTTTGCGTGGGTTTCTTCCAGGTGCTTTGGTTTCCCCCACAAGTCCAAAGACATGTGTTATAGGTGAATTGGGTAAGGCTAAATTGTCTGTAAATTTCTTTTATGCTGACAGAAGTTAATTTTGCACCTGACAACAGGTTTTAATATCTGATTGCATTCTGGAATACTGGCCTTATTTTCTACGGTATACGGTTTGAACTTTGAGAGTGTTTAAACAAGAGAGAAAACTGTGAAGATGTTAATGTCTGTCTGAGAAAAGTGTATAGAGTGTGTAGTGAGGGGTTTTACAGCCTTAAAACATCTATAATGATAGTAAAAAAATAAAGCTGACTACTTTGCAAATTTTGCGGGTTCTTTTTTTAACGTAACTCCCGAGATTAACGAGCGACCACTGTACACAATTCATTATAGGGCATTCTAGCCAGCTGTATATGCTACGCGCTATTCACCTGAACTACATCTACCATGGCGCTTTGCACCAATCAACACCCACAGCTGTTAACAATTTGGACTGACAGACACAAACAGGCCTGAAGAGCATTCACACTGGCTGCTTCAGAAACCGCATACTTCCATACTATACACTACGCTAAAACCAGTATGCAAGACGAGTAGTATGTCCGAATTCATAGAAATCGAAAATCAGTATGCGAGAAGTACCCGGATGACTTACTACTTCCGGCGAGATTCTGAAGTGCGCATCCCATCCATTCATACTTCTTACATTCATACTGTATAGAATGTACTTTTCTAACAGCCGAGCAGTACGTTTAACTTCAAATGCAGTACCTACTAAGTAGTAGGCGGTTTCAGACGCAGCCACTGATTACACTCACTACATAAGCCCTCCAGTCACTCTCACATTGTAGAGTCTTGTTCTACTAGTGTGCAATTCAAAGTGTTTTCTCTGATCCTGTATGCCTGTGTATTTACCTTTGGACTGTCTACTGGATTATTGTTTGCTTTCTGCCTGCCTCCTTCCTTGCCATTGCTCCTGTTGACCCTTGCCTGTACCCCAATCCCTAATTCAAATACAGCTACACTTGGAACTCCGCACTGTTGTTGAACTCATCGTTACAGAAACAAACAATGCACATCTCAGTAATTGCATTTATGTGTTACGTTTTTATTGTACCTGGTTATGCAGGTGCCAGGTTTGGTAGTCCCCTTCTGAGCATCTTCTGGTGAATATGGACTTGTAGTCAATTTTAATGAGCTGCCATTCGGACCGATGGCTGAAGTGTCCAAAAAATCTGCCAACAGACAAACAAAACTTTGATTCTCTCACACATTTTCAAGTGAACCAGAAGACTTTATTAGCTTTTCAGGCGTGTAATGTAGACACTGGAATTAAAGTGAAGCAGGTATATCTCCTGAGGCCAGATGAGCAATCGTGGGTCACTTCATTAGCTATGTCTGAAATTGCTCCCTACGTCCTATAATGCGCACAGCATGGGGTTAGTTGAATTCAGAGTGAATAATGCCCTTTTTAGCTCAGTCTTTCCGAACAAGCACTCTGATATACAGTATATACATTAATGCAATTCTTTGTTCTTGGGATTTGCCATTAATAGGCAGAGTTTTTGAGTAAGATGTACATTTGTGATTTATTGTATATAATAAAATGCATCTGTGTGATAATGTGTCCTCAAAATTTCAAATAGCAGTATCATTTAGAGCACTTTTATTAGCAGAAATGACAGCAGATCAATACAAAATACAAAACCTTAAATATTAGTGAATATGTGTCAGTCAATGTTTATTTAAATTAACACATTTATGGATCCATCTCATGAACACTTGGTGATAGTAATTGTGAAATGAGCATCACTACATTTCATCCACATGTACACTTATTTATTTAACAACATACTTTACATGCAGTGGTGTAAAGTAACTAATTACAAATACTCAACTACTGTAATTGAGTAGTTTTCTCAGGAATTGTAATTTATTGAGTAGTTTTAAAAATGTGTAATTTTACTTTCTCTTGAGCACATTTTTAGTGCAGTATCGGTACTTTTACTCCACTATTTTCCTTTAGCCAGCAGTCACTACTTTATTTCTTTCTTGTCTATGGTCATTGTCTAAAGTAGAAAGATCAGCCCTGTAATTCCTGTCCAATTAAATCACACATAGAAAGTAAATCGCATCATACTGAACAACCTCAAGACATGGGTGCTTTATAAATGCAGCAAATATTAAAAATGTCCAAGAAGATTTCTAAAATCTTTACATGCAATGATCCAGAGACTTTTTATAGACTGCATGTCACTGAAAATGATGGATGTCGACTGTATGATGACTGAAATCACCAAACAGCCTTAAACAATCAATAAATGGAACGAATGAAGAATGGAATGAAGGGCCAAATAAAAGGAAGAACCGAACAAGGAATGGAAGGAAGGATCGAAGAACCAAATAAATGAAGGAATGATTCAAGGAAGGACTGAAACGAACGAATGAACAAGGGAACTAATGAAGGAAGGAACAAAAATATGAAAGAAAGAATGGGCGAACAAACGAAGTGAGGAAAGAAGGGACCAAACGAATGAAGGAATAATTCAAGGAAGGACTGAACAAATTAAGAAAGGAAGGAAATAACAAACAAATTAATGAACAAAAGGACCTAATGAAGGAAGGAACAAAAACATGAACGAACGAACAAGTGAATAAAGGAAGGAGGGAACAAACAAATGAATGAAGGAAGGAGAGAACAAACAAATAATTGAAGGAAGGTAGGAAGGAACGAACAAAAATAGGAAGATCCCTACACTACATGTTGTTTGTGCAGGGATGTGTAAACGTAACATTCTTTAAACGCATCAACTTTTCACAGCGTAATACTCACTACTCTTGAGTACTTCTAAAATGTCTACTTTTTACTCATACTTTGAGTAATATTTACAACAGATACTTTTACTCTACTTGCACTACATTTTTGGGCAAGTAATGGTACTTTTACTTGAGTATGATTTTTCAGTACTCTTTCCACCACTGTTTACATGTCAATTTGCACATAACAGCTGCACATTTAATGTTGTATATAGTAATATACATGTACGTACACTTGTTCATTTGTATATTTACATTCACTATTTACTTCTATTTTTACTATATTTATTATCCGTTTTGTCCTGGCTCTGTCATTTCGTTGCACGGTAGAAGCTGCAGTCACGAAAACAAATTCCTCATATGTGTGAACATACCTGGCAATAAAGCTCTTTCTGATTCGGATTCTGTTTATTAACCTATACATTATCTATATATTTGTGGCGAGTGGGTGGGCCGAGAGCCATGGGAACGGAATAAGGCCTGCGGTTGAATGGTGATGTGAAACACCTGAGCTGCACACCAGCCTCGAGTCCCACAGGGGAGCTCTGGATTATAAAGAAAGAAAGACAGCAGTGGAAGGCCAGAGAGGACCAAGCCTGGACACTTTATGTTTTACTTTTACTTTCAGTTTGAAAGTCTCTGTGAGGAGCTGCCGTTCGTTTGTTTTATTTTTGAATTAAAAATTATTTAAAAGTTAATAAAATAAAATAAAATAAAATAAAATAAAATAAAATAAAATAAAATAAAATAAAATAAAATAAAATAAAATAAAATAAATAAATAAACAAACAAACGAATAAATAAACTCGTCCACTCGCCACAATATTATATATTAATCTATATTTATTTCTTTGTTTAATAATTTATTTATTTTTTCATATTTTTAAATCCTTTATATTCTTAAATCCTTATATAATATATTATATTTTTAATCCTTTGTATGTAAAAGTAAAGTTGGCGTTATTACCTTCATCTCTATTAAGCACTATATTAAAATTCCATATTAAAAGTCATTTGAATTCAATGTACAAATTCACTCATTTTTATTCACTCTTCCCTCGTATATCATACTTTGTGTCATCCACTATGTAGGGAATAGTGAAGGAGTGAGACAGAAAAGCAATAATGACATACTGTAGATTAGATTCACAACTAAAGAAACTCAACTGCTAACTTTCAAACCATTAAGCTCTTTATTATTAATACTGCATGTGGCTCCTACTGCTTTGCATGAGCTATTTGTATGCAAGATGCCCGGCATTAAAAAACACTACTGTAATTCATAGTAAATACTATAGATTTTTCTGAAACATACTATAGTAAATTGCTTGCTTTTTAAAATATGTTTTTTATGTAGTAATTCTATAGTTGCTTTGATAATACAACTATACTACTATAAACGAATGACCTACAGTAATATACTTAGTTAAGTCTATACTTGTAGAATACACAGCAATTTACTCTAGCAAAAAAGAAAGTATACAGCAATGTTTATTGTTATCAGTTTACTATAGTTTATATGACAATACGCTGTCTAGCATTCATTAAAAAAGGGTTGTAAAGAATATATTATATACAGTATACTTCACTGTATTATATATTTTACTATATACTATACTATAATACTATATACTTCACTTTGAATGGTTAAAAAACACTATATTATTTATTACAAATTACTACAGTATTTTAAGAGGGCCCTGTGTTTACAACAGTTAGCATTTAACAACAAACATAACAATTTTGGTCTATGTTTATCTGTTGCTGCACAAAATGTTTAATGTGTGTTTAAACTAACTGTAAAACCAGCACAGTATGACCGTCTTCAACTATACACTAGCACCGAGACATAATGAGAAATGTTGTTGGTTCACTGAAACTAACATTAGCTTAAGAGTCTGATTCATTAACCTTTCCTCATGGGTTTACCTCTTAAACAAACAGTTTCTCTGAGCTCAGAG
Source organism: Danio albolineatus (assembly GCA_903798035.1). Classification (NCBI taxonomy): domain Eukaryota; kingdom Metazoa; phylum Chordata; class Actinopteri; order Cypriniformes; family Danionidae; genus Danio; species Danio albolineatus. The sequence goes on from CAIGQQ010004000.1 coordinate 1,535,113, forward strand.
GAAATTATTCCTCATGTAAAAAAAGGACATAATGAGGACACACAGGCTGGTTGTGCGTGTTTGTATGTGTGTGTAGTGGTTTTGGTGGTTTACAAGGACAGTTTTTTTGTATAGTGACATGAGTATGACCTAGTTGTACTCTATTACGTTATAAAATAAAAAATATACTGTAAAATACAGCAGGCCTTTGGCTCAGTGGTTAGCACTGTCGCCTCAAAGCAAAAAGGTCTCTGGTTCGAGTCCCGGCTGGTTCAGTTGGCATTTCTGTGTCGAGTTTTTATGTTTTCTCTGTGTTCCCATGGATTTCCTCTGGGTGCTCCGGTAGCATATGCCAGAGAAATTGGTGGTTCATTCTGTTGTGGCAACCTCTGATAAATCAGGGACAAAGCCGAAGGATAGTGAGTGAATGTATAAAATGCATTACACCTATGGAGAGTCCCTGTAGACCACCAGTGTGTGTGTGTGTGTGTGTGTGTGTGTCTGTGAAAGATAGATGATGGTCAAAAACAAACCTCTATAGACTTACGTCATGATCTGATTCTCTGCACCTGCCTCCACTAACACACCGTCCACGAACAGTGGCATGGCTGAGAAACTGTGGCGAGTCCACTGACGACCTTCATCAAAGCTGATCCTGCAGCAGACAAACGATCAAATGTCAGTGGATGACAAAGCTACAGACAGAAAATAAATAAATAAATAACAAAAAATGTCATGGGGATTAGAACAGTGTTCTCAACCATGTTCCTGAAGAACCACCAACTCAACACATTATCATGTCTTCTTAACCAAACACACCTGATTCAGATCATCAGCTCATTAGCAGAGATTGAAAGACCTGTAATAAGTGCAAAAGATGAAGTCTCCAAACCATGCAGTGTTGGTCCTTCAGGGATGGGATTGAGAAACACTGGTTTAGAGCAATCGGAGTGCGAGTAAGTCATTAATAAAATAATAATAATTTTTAAAAAATTGCTAGAAAAAAAAAGTTGGCAGTTGTGTTCAAACAAACAATGTTAATGATATTCTATTACAAAGTTTTCTGTTATCTCGCAAGATCTTTGCGTTCTCTCACAATAGAGAAGTTTTGCATTCCCAAAATACTCCAAAATTAACACAATGCATTATGCCTTTTCATCTGAGAAAAAAAATAAAAAAATAAAAATAATTATTTGATTGGTAGAGCACTGCATAATAGTAGATGCAACTTATTTTCCATAAAAAAGTAGTTTGTTTTGCTTGGTGTAAACTGAACGGATTAAACGAGAATAAGATGCAGACAGACAAAAGTTAAATGTTATGAACTACAAAGCTAGTATATATATATATATATATATATATATAGTATTCTATAAAGAAGGGATAGAGTGTCTTTACAAGAATGCTGATTGCTGACACTCATCGACTTTCATAGTAGGGAAAAAAATACTATCCTCTTGCTAAGTGTGACGTCACGCCAACTGGTTTCCGGGTACAAGTGATCTATCTAACTGTATGGGGAGACTCAACAAATGGTAATAATAAACGTTTATAAAGCTATGTATTACTTTCGGAAATCACGATCGCAATATAATACTAGTAGTAGTAGTAATAATAATAATAATAATAATAATAATAATATTTCCTTACATTTATATAGCACTTTTCTAAACATTCAAAGCATTTTACACATTTTTGGGGGAATCTCCTCAACCACCACCAGTGTGCTGCATCCACCTGGATGACGTGACAGTAGCCATCTTGCGCCAGACCGTACACCACACACCAGCAGATTGGTGGAGAGAAGACAGAGTGATGAAGCCAATAATGATATGGGGATGGTTAGGAAACCATGATGGATAGAGGTCAGTGGGCAAATTTGGCCAGGATTCCGGGGTTAAACCCCTACCCTTTTTAGAAGGACATCCTGGGATTTTTAATGACCACAGAGAGTGAGGACCTCGGTTTTATGTCTCATCCGAAAGACGGTGCTTACTGAGCAGTCTAGAGTCTCCCTCAATATACTGGGGCACATAAAAGAAAGAGTAAATAGTAGTATTTTCATTTTTGGGGGAACTGTCCCTTTGAAGGCAAGCGAAGTAAAAAAAAAAAGCCCAAGAAACTATGACAACAATAAAAAAAGAGCGAGTTTTTAAAAGTCCACAAACGTGGGCGGGAGTAGAAGCTACTAACTTTCTTCTCCAACGTCTGATTGTGATGCTTTCTGACAGCTCATCAACATGGTTTTCACAGGTGCAAACAGTAGGCTAGCATGTGTGACAAGGTTGCGGCGCAAGGACTCAAGCTTCCTCCGTGTTGTCTCCGGTCTGCTAAAAGCAACGCTGTTGACATGTATCCATTATGAAAACATACAGTCAAGGCTGTTATTTGAAGTCACACTTGCAGGAAGTGACACGACTGCCCTCCACAGTTGTGACTACACTTACTGTCTCGCTTGAGTTGTTTAAGAGAACTAAAAAAAAATGAAGGTGCCACACTTCAGTGGGCCTAAAACTAAAGCCCAAACGCCACCAGTGATAAGAGAGAAAAGATTTAAGACTCTGGAGGATTAAACAGCACTGAAGCAAAACCAGGAAAGGCCAATTTGAGGAAGGAACCAATGTGTGAACTTGGGGGGATAAGTGGGAAGCTTTAATATGGAACACTTCCCATGGTACGGCACATAAAAACTGATTCCAATCTGTTATTTGGCAGCCTTTGTTTCATTTTTTTGTTCTAGTAGGGGAGCATGTTCGACCTACGCCAGCCCATCGATTTTTTTTCCCCCTCAACGATCTTAATAGTACAAAACCTACCCTGTCAGGCAGACAGAGCGCCAACCGAAACAACTGAAGCGGGAATTCCACCAAACCAGCATGAATAAACCTGGCAGAATGAAAGTTATTTTCACCTACCAAAGATGTCTAGTGGGCACAGTGGGCTGCTTCACGGCTACCAAAGCTCCACCTTTGTCCAGAAACCACACGTTGTGCTCTTCCTCAAAAATCTGCATGGTGGGAAGAACAGCGTGGAGTTATCTTATTGCGCAAACAGGGACACAAAGGCATTTTTATCACATCATGCAGTGGTTTTTGGATTAATCCTGTGCCTTTTTTTGCTAGAAAAAGTGCTGCAGTGATTACATTCTGTAGGCTAAAGCCCAAAATTCAGAAGTTAGCATTTGTTATTTTCTTTGTTTTCTATGTCTATCATCATGTAATCTTTCTGAATTTGTGTCATAACAATTTTATCTTTGCATTTAAAATGACAAAACTAAGCTAATGACACTTAGTAATAGTGTAATAAGCATGAATAGTCTCATTAACATTACTGAAGTGTCATAACAAGCAATGTCATCTTTGCATTTAAAATGACAAAACTAAGCAAATGACACTCAATAACAGTTGTCATAAGCATGCATAGTCTCATTCACATTCATGAAGTGTCATAACAAGCAATGTCATCTTTGCATTTAAACTGACAAAGCTGTGTAAATGACAATAACAGCTGCCGTAAGCATGCATAGTCTCATTCACATCCATGAAGTGTCATAACAAACAATGTCATATTTGCATTTAAAATGACAAAACTGAGTGAATGATAATTAATAACAGTTGTTATAAGCATGCACAGTCTCATTCACATTCATGAAGTGTCATAACAAACAATGTCATCTTTGCATTAAAAATGACAAAACTGAGAGAATGACACTTAATAACAGTTGTCATAAGCATGCATAGTCTCAATCACATTCATGCAGTGTCGTAACAAACAATGTCACCTTTGCATTTAAAATGACAAAACTGAGAGAATGACACTTAATAACAGTTGTCATAAGCATGCATAGTCTTATTCACATTAATAAAGTGTCATAAAATGTAATATTTGCATTTAATATGACAAAACTAAGCAAATGACATTTAATAACAGTTGTCATAAACATGCATAGTCTCATTCACAGTCATAAAGTGTGATAACAAACAATGTCATGTTTGCATTAAAAATGACAAAACTAAGCAAATGACACTTAATAACAGTTGTCATAAGCATGCATAGTCTCATTTACATTCATAAAGTGTCATAAACAATGTCATCATTGCATTTTAAATGACAAAACTGTGCAAATGTCACTTAATAGCAGTTGTCATAAACATGCATAAAGTCCCATTCACTTTCACGAAGTGTCATAACAATGTCATCTTTGCAATTAAAATGACAAAACTGTGCAAATGAAACGTAATAACAGTTGTCATAAGCATGCGTAAAGTCTCATTCACATTCACAAAGTGTCCTAAACAATGTCATCATTGTAACGGCATCGTTGCGCTTAATAAAAGTTGCCGAATGCATGCATAAAGTCTCATTACATTAATGACAAGTGTCAGTTCATGATTATAATGGTTTTATGACTGTCTTATGAACACCCCGACCCCCTCAAAGTGTTGGCCAAATAGTAGATATTTTAAATAATAAATGTCATACCTGTCTCCAGTTATTGCCTGCGTCTGATGAAATGAACATGGCCACATTATTGTAAGACAGTTCGGCCCCAATATTCCCTGAAACACAAACCCAGGCCAAAATCAACATTTGTTTTACATAACAAAGCAATGTAGCAAACCATCATGAAGCATTTCCAAATGCCCAAAGCAACAAATGCGCATTCGTATAATATGTTGAATAAGCAGCTTTTGTAATTGAGGCAGCACGGTTCAATATTTGCTCAATCCACGCTTATACAAGCAGAACATGCATGGGCACACACACACATACAAACCCACACGCTCAGCTCCGACTGTCATGTTCACTCACATCATGACAAAGAATCCAAGTAGAGAAAAATAATGATATACAGGGCATTGCCATTCAAAAGGTTGGGGTGGGTAGGATTTTTCAAGCGATTCTGACATGTAAACTCACTAAGGCCTCATTTGTTGGAGTAAAAACGCAGTAAAAACAAGTTATGTTGTCTTGATATTGTCAAGTTGTCATGACAAAGATAAAGCCAGGTTGTGATGTAAGAAACTTGCATTTAAAATGACAAAACTAAGCAAATGACACTTAATAACAGTTATCATAACCATTCAAAGTCTCATTCATATAGTGTCAAAATAAACAATGTCATCTTTCCATTTAAAATGATAAAACTGAGTGAATGACACTTAATAACAGTTGCCTTAAGCAAGCATAAAGTCTTATTCACATTTATGAAGTGTCATAACAATGTCATTGTTGCATTTAAAATGACAAAACTGAGTGAATGACACTTAATAACAGTTGCAATAAGCAAGCATAAGGTCTTATTCACATTCATGAAGTGTCATTACAATGTCATTGTTGCATTTAATAATGACTAAATTGAGTGAATGACACTTAATAACAGTTGTCATAAGCATGCATAGTCTCATTTACATTCAGGAAGTGTCATAACAAACAATGTCATCTTTGCATTTAAAATGATTAAATTGAGCAAATGACACTTAATAACAGTTGTCATTAGCACGCATAGTTTTGTTTCACATTTATGAAATGTCATAACAAACAATGTTATTTTTGCATTTAAAATGACAAAATTGAGTGAATGACACTAAATAACAGTTGTCATAAGCATGCAAAGTCTCATTCACATTCATGAAGTGTCATAACAAACAATGCCATCTTTGCATTTAAAATGACAAAACTGAGCAAATGACACTTAATAACAGTTGTCATAAGCATGCATAGTCTCATTCACATTCATGAACTGTCATAACAAACAATGTCCTTGTTGCATTTAAAATGAAAAAACTGAGCAAATGACACTTAATAACAGTTGTTATAAGCATGCATAGTCTCATTCACATTAATGAAGTGTCATAACAAACTAATGTCATCTTTGCATTTAAATTGATTAAACCGAGCAAATGACACTTCATGTCAGTTGTCATAAGCATGCATAGTCTTATTCACATTCATGAACTGTCATTACAATGTCATCGTTGCATTTAAAATGGCAAAACTGAGTGAATGACACTTAATAACAGCTGTCATAAGCATGCATAGTCTCATTTACATCCAGGAAGTGTCATAAAAAACAATGCCATCTTTGCATTTAAAATGACAAAACTGAGCAAATGACACTTAATAACAGTTGTCATAAGCATGCATAGTCTCATTCACATTCATGAAGTGTCATAACAAACAATGTTCTTGTTGCATTTAAAATGACAAGACTGAGCAAATGACACTTAATAACAGTTGTTATAAGCATGCATAGTCTCATTTACATTCAGGAAGTGCCAAAATAACAATGTCATCTTTGCATTTAAAATGATTAAATTGAGCAAATGACACTTAATAACAGTTGTCATAAGCATGCACAGTCTCATTCACATTCATGAAGTGTCATAACAAACAATGTCATCTTTGCATTTAAAATGATTAAATTGAGCAAATGACACTTAATAACAGTTGTCATAAGCATGCATAGTCTCATTCACATTCATGAACTGTCATAACAATGTCATCGTTGCATTTAAAATGGCAAAACTGAGTGAATGACACTTAATAACAGTTGTCATAAGCATGCATAGTCTCATTTACATTCAGGAAGTGTCAGAACAAACAATGTAACCTTTGCATTTAAAATGACAAAACTGAGCAAATGACACTCAATAACAGTTGTCATAAGCATGCACAGTCTCATTCACATTCAGGAATTGTCATAACAAACAATGTCATGTTTCCATTTAAAATGACAAAACTGAGTGAATGATACTTATAATTGCCATAAGCATGCATAGTCTCATTCACATTAATAAAGTGTCATAGCAAACAATGTCATCTTTGCATTTAAAATGACAAAACTGAGCAAATGAAATTGAAAACTAATGATATACAGGGCATTGCCATTCAAAAGGTTGGGGTCAGTAGGATTTTTCAAGCGTTTTGACATGTAAACTCACTAAGGCCTCATTTGTTGGAGTAAAAATGCAGTAAAAACAGTAAAATTGCTAAATGCTTGTTGTTTTTAAGCTACAGTATGTATATATTTTAATTTACAGGTCTGTAGCTCCTAATTTCTTATGCTCAAAAAGGTGTGTTCATTATAATGTATGTTAATTTTCATGAATATCTACCGCATTTACAGTCGAAGTCAAAATTATTAGCCCTCCTGTGAACCTCCTTTGTCACTATAATCTGTATAAATCTGAACTTGATGGGACATTTGAATTGTTACCCCTAGATGAGAACATTCCTCTGAGAATAACACTGAATCAAAGAAGAAGAAAAGGGGAAAAGAGAGGAAGAGAAAACTGATCTCTCTTGTGTTGTTGTTGTTTTATGCATATACTTATACACATGATGACTTTGCCTTTGCTGTTTGCCTGCTCTCAGACTGTCAGACTGAGCTGAGGGGAAGTGACTGTACATCCTTGAGTTGCCTGTGAGAAATTAGTTTATTTCCTTCAAGTGACAAGTTGAACAGCAGACCCGCTGCGGGGAGGTGAAATGAGAGAGCTTTTCATGCTTAGAGAACCGCTGGATATTTAAAACCAGAGGCTTTTTCAAAACGGATTGCACTTGAGGGGGATTTCCTGACAACTGTATGACACCAGACCACCCATTACAGGACGAGTGAAAGAGGAAATGGAGGAATCTATCTATCTATCTATCTATCTATCTATCTATCTATCTATCTATC
>CAIGQQ010004000.1:1583274-1598752 GCA_903798035.1 Danio albolineatus
AATAATAATAATAATAATAATAATAATAATAATAATAATAATAATAAAATGAATAAAATAATAACAATAATAATAATAATAGTTGTTGTTGGTGTTATTTAATGTTGTTGTTATTAAAAATTGTATTTAGCAATAATTTGATAAAAATTGATAAACTGATAATAACAACAACAACAATAATAGTAGTAATAGTAATAATAATAATAGTAATAGTAATTGTAATCATAGTAATAATAATAAGGGAATTCAATTGTTGTTTCTGTTGTTGTTGTTGTTAATGTTGTTATAAAAATATTTGTATTTATTAATAATTCTAATAAAAATGCAATATACTCTTGCGTTCGCAAGTCTGTGTGTGTCTGTTTCCCTCGTGTGCACATCACCGGGGATTGGCTGGGGTGACGCTTGGCATCTTTTAAAAGGTGGAAAGGTCGGAGAGAGCGGAGAGGGAGTTGGTTGGCGTGTGATTTTGGAGATTGTTGTTAAAAGAAATATTGGTTTGCAAAACTTGTTGCTTGTGTGTTCCTGTGGTGTGTGTAATTTCAGTTTGTGTGTTATTGTGATCCCTCCAGTGTTCCCCCCTTCCTGTAAGTTTGTTTTTGCTTTGTTTGTTAATATCACTGTAAAAGTATTGTATATACACGGTTCGAAGCAGTAGGGGTTGAATTCCGCACTTTTTCTTTATTGTACAAATTTTCTCTTGTTTTTATAAATAGCTAGGGAGTCAGATGTAGTATTGTTTTTTTATTTCTGTTATTTTCTTTGAAGGGTGTAGGTAGTTTTATTGTGGGTGTTAAGGTAGAGTGTGTTTTTTTTTTTTTTGTTTTTTGGTGGATCCACTCCGAGGTAATAGGCTTCACATTTTTGGGTGATAAAAAAAATAAAAGACAAATAAACGAACCAGTCTCGAGTGTACAAAAGTGAATTTTATTTGTCAAGTGTTATGTTACGTCTTTGACCTAGACCAGGGTCGAAACAATGCTACTACTACTACTACTACTACTACCAGTACTACTACTACTACTACTACTACTACTACTACTACTACTACTACTAATAATAATAATAATAATGATGATGATGATGATAATGATGATGATGATGATGATGATGATGATGATAATAATAATAATTTAGTTAAATATTTAGTGAGTAATAATACCATGATGAGAAGTAAAACGGAAAATAATCGTACACTGTCAAGTACTCATTTTAATTGCACAGTGAAATATTTATTGTTACATTCGCTTCTGTCATTTTTTCTTATGTTATTTCTTTTCATGTTATCTGCTTTATATATCAACGTTTTAAATGACATTTTAACAATGTGGTGTTTGGTTACTCACTTTTGAATACACAATACATAATGCAAAGACAGGACACAAATTTCTCAGCATAAAGGACCTGCGAATAGCAAATTAACATGCAACACCATCTTCAAGATGTTAGGAAATTAATTATAATAGAAGTGTGGAAGACCTGACAGGATGATTGACAGGGCATGTGTAACTAAGCAACAGAATAACTCCTTTACTGTATGTATAAGTAGTTTGGCCTAAAGCACTCCTATACTCTCCTGCTATACGTTCAAAAGTATGTACTTTTTCCTCACACACACAAAAAGAGTACAATCTTTTAGGGCATATAATAATGGATTGGGGGGTGTGATTGTGACTGGATCACCTACCAGTAGAAGCGGTTGGGAGTCACTCGCTCATGAACCAGCTGCCACTTTCGGCCGAAGTCAAATGAACTGTAAAGCTGAAAGAAAATAAGAAGAAGAAAAAACAAGTGAGAAACAAAAAATAGAAGAGTCATTAAAATCTGCAATCATTCGCTCAGTTAAGCTAAATCCATGTAACCATTCTTCTAAACTCAGCTAAAAGCCTTTTCTCAGAAAATAACTGGCTCGTCATTGTGAGCTGTGTTTGATTACAGTTGAATTGTTGTGTGCTTTCCAAAGACGAGAGAGAAAAAAAGAGAGAGCAAAGTTCTTATATCAGCTGTCATGGGTTAAGGAGATCACTGGTGTGTTTGGGTTTTTCATGGTAACTGAACGCACAATCGCATGGAAATATATGAAATTTTAATAGTGTACAAAACGGAAAACGTGTAAATATCACTTGTCAACCCTCCAGTTTTCCCAGGATTCTCCCGTATTTTACAGTTCTATCCCACTATCATCCCGTAAAGGGATCTTCCCGTATTTCTCCCATATTTTCAGTCTTTTTCTGAAGGGTGGCAATAAACATTAAAGAGCCGATCCTCACTATACACAACCCATACCGCCGAACCACCAGGGGCTGCCCCATGCTCTTAAATGTGAGTCAATTCTGTGCTTTTATTTTATTTAGGCATGAAACACTTTGAAATAAATATAAAAACAGCACGATTCCCTTTCCTTTCATTACAGGTGCCGTAGCTCCTCCTATGCAATCCTCAATTAACAGCCATAAAGCGGTGCGTGACTGTCAGCTGACATGCTCCATAGTGATAAATAGACGCTGTTTCCCAAAGAGATTTTGGTTTTGACACACACTTCCTCACGCCGACATATGGCCCCTGTACTTCAGCAAATTCACTGGCTTCCTGTTAAGTCACGTATTGATTTTAAGATTATGATTTTAACATATAAAGTAGTGCATGGGCTAGCACATGACTACATATGACCTTGTAACTCTCGCCACTCCCACCCGCAGTTTACTTTCTTCATCTGGAGTTTTATTGTATCAGCCATGCTGTAAACTAAAGACTTTGGGTGGTCATGCTTTTTCGTACAATGTGCCTAAGCTATGGGATGGTCTACCTACAGTATCAGCATCAGGAATTCTCTGGACTGTTTTAAGAAACTTCTTAAAACTCACCTTTTTACCATTCCTTTTAACTAAGACTGATTATTTTTGTCAATTTAATCATCTAATTGTACTGAATCATTCACATTTTATTGTATTTTTAACTGTTTTGCTTTGCTACTGTTTGCCCTGTATGTGTTGTAGCGCTTTGGGTCTAAGATTATTATTATTACATGCATACTATATGTATATATTCATATATATATATATAAAGCACAAGAAAGAATGCCGCTTTGAAACAAACTCATTTGATCAAAGTGTTTTAAATTTAGGCAGCAAAAACATAGTTAGCCTACTAGAGAAATTTTATGTCTGCTGGGATCTGAGCTGTATTGTTTTACGGGTGAGCATAAACATAATGGAGCGCTTGCTTTCGCTGGTCTGCACGAATGTTTAGCGGAGCTTCACACCTCTCTGCTTTTGCTCACGTGACTGGCTGCTATATTACATGTTCACTATGTTACAAAACTGCCCCCTGCTGGTCATGTCCTTCTTGTGTTGGACGATTATCTGCTCTTTTCACGGGATACTGCAGTAAGATGCGAAACCACTTTAGATCACTCGCGCGATTTTAGTAGCCATATCTGTATACACGACTACTGTGTAAATATTGCAGCTCTACCAATAAACACCAAAAAATAAAATAAACAAATAAAGAAATATGGTAAAATATGCATACATTTAATTAGCGTTTTTTTTATCTGTATCAATTTATGTCAACATAATATGATTATGAAATGATTAGGTTAGGGGGGAAATGCCTATGAAAATCACCTTATTGTAAAGTGTGACCCTTTTACTAGCATCAACTAAGAATGAATAATCTTGTAAAGCATTCAGTAACCATAGCTCAACTTTAACTAATGCAGTGTTAAAATCCAAAGCTGTGCTTGTTAATGTGTTAACATGAACCAACGTTAACTTAAATAACCTTAACTAACATTAACAAAGATGAACAAATGCCTAATTAAATCTATTACTGACTGTTTGTTGATGTTAATAAATACATGAACATTAACACATGGACCATTATTTTACAGTGTTATCATTTTAGTTAACTTTAAATTGCGTTCTTGGCTTCTCTAAGTGGTATGTGTGCATGCTTGTGTAATACGAAGCCTCCAAATAAGTTCAGAGCCTAGATCAGACCAATAATATTTCGAGCACATTACTATCGCTCAGACTCCAGGATGTGACAGACAGCGGGCTCACAAACTAGAGAAGAAGAGCTGGCAGAAGTTAAAAGCGCCATCATTTGAGGTTCAGCAGTCACCTGGAGCCAGCAGAGCGTGAAGCACAACACACATTAAAACGTGGCGAAATGGAATTATTTGGACTTGGAAGCTGCGAGATGCTGAATCTCAAGGGAATCCTAATGGACGGGATGAGTCGGCTTCGCTCCGCAGGGATTTCATTTGGACGTTTCTGCTCCACTATGTCTCAATCCACAGGAAACAACATGCTACGTCGTCAGTCTCCAGAGCTTTCAGGACAGTCTTTTTTCTCAAACTTTGGAACCCCTGCTAGACCGTCTCAAATAGTCGGGGAGTTACAAACTTTCTGTATGCTGTGAGCAAAAATCTGCACCGTTAGCGATAATGTGGACTCACATTGGTTTCCCATTCATTTCCCCAATAAACACTCTGAATACAGCATTAAACCAAACCATTCAGCTCTAAAAATATATTAAAAAAATATGTTACACCCAGGGAAAGCTAAAGAAAAATGTTCACAAAAAGAATAATGGCCTTTCAGTGCTGCTAGTTCACCACAATTTACCACAGCTCCCACATGCGTATCTGCTTCTCATCATGCGTTATGTCAGATAAACAGCAGTCAGTGACAGAGACAGACTCGGATGAATCTGATAGAGTTCATTAGTTTAAAATACAGAGTACGTTTATTTGATATATTTGTGGTGGAGTCTATTCAAGCCTTTCTGAAAGGATGAGTCTCACACAAATGTCGCTTGCAGTACACACACTTATGCGCGTTTACTGACACCATGTGGCCTTGTTGATTATAGTGGTTAAGAATTAGATAACTATTTTACTGTCTTGATTACAAATACAGTACATGCTGTTTTAAACATCTTTTAAACTTAAAACTTAAAAACAAATATATGAAAAACAACGAAGAGTTGTAACATATTTGAATCCCAGTTTATTTGCAAAAAATACAAAAATAAATGAATAAATAAATAAATGAACTTTCTGTAGACATGTATATATGTTATTATAGAAAGATGGAATCTGTCAGTCAATTCGGTGGACAGGGAAAATTGCACTCCTACATCACGTTGCCGTGGGCCTCAAAATCACTGGGGTATAAAATAATCATTAGGATAAAATAATCCCTTTAATTTAATTTAATTTAATTTAATTTAATTTAATTTAATTTAATTTAATTTAATTTAATTTAATTTAATTTAATTTAATTTAATTTTTTATTACTTTTTATTTTTTTAATTACTTGCAATTTCTAAGGTAGAATAAAAATAACATCTTCATATTTTATTATTTTATTTTATTTTATTATATTTTATTTTATTTTATATTTGGTTTTATTTTATTTTATTTTATTTTATTATTTATTTATTTAAATGTAATTTAATTTATTTTTTTTCAATTTTATTCCTGCAATTTGTAACGCAAGACAAATGTTTTTTTTCAATATATTTAATTTCATTTCATTTCATTTCATTTCATTTCATTTCATTTTATTTCATTTCATTTCATTTTTTGCAATTTCCAAGGTAGAATAAAAATAATATTTTCATATTTTTATTTTATGTCCTGCACTTTTTGAAATAAGATAAATGTTAGGAAATGACTTGTAAAGACATAAACACACATGGTGGAGTTTCTGGATTAAATATTGGAGATTTGGGTCCCATTTTAACGTCAGGAAATTTAATAAAAAAAAAAAAAAAAGGCGACTTGTTGGGTTTACATCACTCCTACACTGTAAAACCCAACAGTCAATTTTATCAAATGAAATAAGTAGTTACCTCAAAATTTACAGAAAGTTACTCATTTGAAAAGAGTTTTGAACTCAGTGTTGAAGGTAATGAGTTAAATACCTCATTACTTCAACTTAAATGGAGTAAGTTCACAGTACTTTTATAGATTAGTTTTTTTAACTCAAATGGTTTGTAGCAATCGGTTTCCTTAAGCGGTTTGAGTTGTCTTTACTTAGACCATCAAAATGAATTTTACCACAGATGCAAGCATGCTTAAAATTAGGTAATTCTTTCCCTTTTTCCTGTATTGAAGCATATGGTATAATATTCCACCACTGAAAATGGACAAAACTCAAAGCATCAAGTGCATTGTTAAGAAGTCGTTCTTAATTTCTGAAACATTGTGGACTCCAGTGTCATACGGCTGTGTTTAAATCAACTTGCTTGCTTTCTTAACACTGTGTACTGTGGAGAGAGCTCAGGAAAGAGGGAAAGTGAAGTTTAGATTTTTTTTTAAGTACACTGTTGTCGGCAAATGAAACAAGAACATTAAATAAGGGATACAATGAGCAACTATACATAACACATAATCATGTACCCACAGCAAAAAATGCAAACATGCTTCAAGTCAGGTTACTCTTTCCCATTTTCTGAATTCTGAAGCATACAGTGTAATATTCCTGACTGAAAACAGACAAAACTCAAAGCGTCAAGTGGGTTGCAAAGAAGTTGTGCTTAATTTCTGAAACATTGATGTAGTTGTTCAAATCTTCAATCGAACAGACACGAGTCAAAAACCATCAGAAGATCTCATTGTACGTCCTGACAAGTCAGTGAACATTACATTAGCGCAGAACAAAGAGAGTTTCATCACAAGCTGTTTACTGACAGGAGCTGCGAGCATCACACAAACACTCGATAACAGGACTGATGCGTTTGATGCGATCTGAAAGGACCGCGTCAGAGAAGATTGAAGCCCCTCACTGAAGCCCCAGTCTAGCCTAGATATAGACTGGGTAATGATAAGAAAGCTAAATTACTTAGAGTAGATAAGACAATTTGCTTCATTTCAGCACGATAATATTACTTCTGAAGTGACTCTTCACCATTATATATTTGGCTTATTGTGGTATACAAGTGGCTACAGGAGCTAAAGCCTAGTAGTAAAAAGGTAATCAAATTATTATTTTTTGTTTTGTTTTGTTTTAAGGTAAGATAAAAACAATGTTTTTAATTTATTTCATTTTATTTTATTTTATTTTATTTTATTTTATTTTATTTTATTTTATTTTATGTTATTTTATTTTAGTTTATTTTAGTTTAATTTATTTTATTAGGTAAGATAAAAATAATTTAGTTTAGTTTAGTTTAGTTTAGTTTAGTTTAATTTGATTTGATTTGATTTGATTTGATTTAATTTAATTTAATTTAATTTAATTTAATTTAATTTAATTTAATTTAATTTAATTTAATTTAATTTCTTGCAATTTACAAGACAGAATAAAACTTATTTTATTTTATTTTATTTTGTTTTGTTTTGTTTTGTTTTGTTTTGTTTTGTTTTGTTTTGTTTTGTTTTATTTTATTTTGCAACTTCCAAGGTAGGATTCAAATAATTTTATATATTTTTATTAAATTATTTCAATATATTTAATATATTCAATATATTTATTAAATAATATTTTTTTGCAATTTCCAAGGTAGGATAAAAATAATATTTTCATAATTTATTGAATTAAATTAAATTAAATTAAATTTAATTTAATTTAATTTAATTTAATTTAATTTAATTTAATTTAATTTAATTTAATTTAATTTAATTTTATTTAATTTTATTTAATTTTATTTTATTTTATTTTATTTTATTTTATTTTATTTTATTTTATTTTATATTATGCAATTTCCAAGGTAGAATAAAAATAAGAAACTGTTAAGAAATGGCTTGTAAATAAATTAATATACACGGTGGAGTTTCTGGAATAAACAGTGGAGTTATTACTCAGTCAAATGTTATTTTTGGTAAAATATATTGCAAATATTATGTATATGTATATTTTTTATTAATAAAATAAGTAAATTAATAATCAAACATAAAAATGTAATTATGACATTTAACAATAAAATTTAATTCCAAGTGTCTTGCAATTATATCTAAATATACCATATACTCATGAGCACTCTACATTAGTAATTTTACTTTAAAAATGTAAGATAATGGCTATTAAAAAATGCTGCAGTTGTAATTATTATTATTATTATTAATAATAATAATAATAATAATAATAATAATAATAATAATAATAATGATAATAATAATAATAATAATAATAATAATAATAAAATTAATAATAATAATAATAAACTAATATTTAAATATTGTTACAACAAAGTAAATAGTCTGCATTGCAATCCTGACAAAAGATCGAGTGTATCTTAAATCATATATAAATAAATAAATACTATAGCAACAAAAAATAACACTAGTCACTGCAATGAGTTGAAGTGAGTGGGAAGTTGAAGCACAGAACGAATACTCAGATCTCACAACCTAGAGTCATACTTCCCCTTACATTTCCAGAAGCGTTACACTGAACACACTGTCAAAGAAGTACAACAAAAAGACCCCGTACTGACTCTGAACATCCCACCAGCCGTCTCCATGACATATGAGTGCCAGCATGACCCCTACAAGTTGCTAAACACATGGCCTAATTTCCACTGCTCTAATTGTGTTTCTGCATGCCCAGCCGTACAATTAATGGCAAAGCCCGGCGCGTTCCTATTACACTGATTGATGCCACTGTTGATCGGCCCCCTGCCGGGAATACAGCGCTGTTATTCTAGTCCTACAGCGAGAAGCCAGCGACCCAGTCAAGCTCTGGCCTATTTGAACAAAGATTCTTTATGATTATTGATGGAAAATGGAGACAGAGGATAGAGAAACTAATGTTCCTGTGGAAAACAAAATGTAGATTAGTGGTAACTTTTGGAGACTTTTCAAAGACATAACTGCATAACTGTCTATGTGTGGTAACATTACAGAGACATTTCTTTGTTAAAGGTCCTGGATGAATAAAAAAAAATAATAATAATATTTTTTTTTTCCTCTGTTAGTTTTAAGGAAATTTGCGTTTAGAAAATCTAAAAGCAATATAAACATTCAAAGCTTGCAGTCACTTCCGTCTAAATGGACAATTTCTTTTAATGTCACCTCATACTTCAGTTCATCAGTATTGACCAATCAAATGCTTTCTAATATCTGACATGTCCCGCCCCCTTCGAGACGCTTCTCAATAGGTGCGTTTGACTTCATGCAGTGTTGCGCAGATCGATTGAAAGGGTCTTTAAAGGGCCACGAAACCCCCCTGTCTCAGCAGGATGTTTTCACACCTCTAGTTTAAAAAAAATCAGGAACATGGGTGTGTCTAGCTCTGTTTAGGTGGGAGTGTCAGGGCAGGGAAAGAGGGAAGGTTTTGCATAAAAATGGGAGTTTCAGTTTGGGCACGTGCTGATTTTCGCAGGGGCCACACAACCCACAGACATAGGGGAGAAAGACAGTGATTATGTTTATGGACATCAGTCTTCGAATTATTTGCCAAATTAATAATTTGTCGATCCCCGGCTAGGCCAGTTGGCATTTCTGTGTGGAGTTTGCATGTTCTCCCTGTGGTTGCGTGGGTTTCCTCCGGGTGCTCCGGTTTCCCCCACAGTCCAAAGACATGCGGTACAGGTAAATTGGGTAAGCTAAATTGTCCATAGTGTATGTGTGTGAATGAGAATGTATGAATGTGTTTCCCAGAGATGGGTTGTGGCTGGAAGGGCATCCGCTGCGTAAAACAAATGCTGGATAAGTTGGCGGTTCAATCCGCTGTGGCGACCCCGGATTAATAAAGGGACTAAGCCGAAAAGAAAATGAATGAATGAATGAATAATTTGTCGACTTTAACTGCAGTTCAGCACTTTCATTTTCATTCAGGAACATTTCATGCATGACCCCCATGACAAACGAGATATTGGATGTGAGAAACTGCTGGAAGAGTGTAGTTTAAATGGACTGTTTGATACAGCACGGCGAATGGGAAAAAAAAACACATCATTTCTTGGTAACTTAGATGCACTTGGTAGGTAGCATCAGAAAGCTGTGTGTTTGTGTGTAGACTATCCTGTCACAAAATGCGGCAAAAAATCCTACATGACGGTAATAGTTTGATTATGGTGTTTATATTCGGCAGCATTTACAGCGGATCTTTCAGCCCATAATATAGTAGTGATATTACTAAGGTGCATCTTTAAAAACTGAAATAGTACTGCTGACGATGCTAACTAACTTTGCCATCTGGATAAACAAAAAGCACTGACCAGTGATCACACACTTACCAAATATGTAGAGACAGGACAATCAACACCAACTGGAACCGCGTCTTTTTAAAAGGAGATGAGCGGCAAATCCGGATTTCACCATTTCCAGATGCGAAAAGCTCTCGGGTCAAAATGTTCCTTACATACATATTTCTGTCGTGTGTGCTGTAATCCACACATTAGTCCAGTTGTGCTCTCTAAGCAGGGAATTGAAAACAAAACCCTCGTTATAGCACATTTATAAACGCAACACTGACGACCCACGTCTCTAAAACAATTCTTCTTCTTCCACTTGTTTTAATTACGGTTGGCAACACAATGTGGCGTCTCTCTGCCGTCTGAACACTGTAACAGGTAAAAACTTTGAAGCTATATCATGCATATTAATTAGATTTGTTTAAATAGTTTCGCTCTCTGTTAATGCATCAATATGCTAGTTTGACAGTCCTTTCTTTTCTTGTCATTTGGAAATGTAAAACAGGATTTCATTTGACATATTGGGCCATTTTTTGTCAATTCATGACATGTTAGATCTCCTAGTCTTTGCTTCGAAACACTCACAGGCAGACAGAGAAAGTGTTTGTGTGTTTGCATGAAACCCGGCATACCGAATAGCCCACAGTAACATGTGTTAGCTATCTTTTGGCAAATATTTTGAGCGTATTTCCAAGTTAGTTAATCCCCATCAGCTCCCTGATGAAGCACACATCTGTGTCCTTTGTTAACTCTCACTTAATTGTTATGGTTACTACTAATATTAGGGAAGCGCATTTATTTTGAACTGAGATCAAAACTGACTGGAACTAATTGTGCATTAAAGCCTGCCTGAAATCCAAATGTACAATGCTGTTTTGCAAGCTCACGTTATTTTTAAGGTGAATAATTTATCAGTGAAAGTTAATCAACAACAAAAAAAAAGTTTGTTTTGGTAATCTTCAATGAAACCGTGACAGTTTGGTTCATGGTTGGAGAGGTAGTTCTTTTGTTGACATCATCCTAAGGGGTTCCATAGCAAATGTATATGAATACCCTCTCTAACTGCCGCCTTTCCACTGCACACTACAAACGACAAGCGACAGAGAGGAGTCCGGGAGCTGCGTGGAGTTCCGATCATCTCTGTATACAGTAAATTTGGATCCCATTTAAGCTGCACATCCGTTAAAATATTTGAACTACTTTGACTAGACCGGATGTGATGCACTGTATTTCAGTGTTTTCCAAGCAGGTCCCTGCGCACGAGATGAGAAATAGGAGTTTTTCATTATTTTTTGAATCAGAAAAAAGTCTATATTTAAAAAGATACTATTCATATATGAGTAATAAAAAAATATTATTTTTAATCTTGTCTCCACATTCCCTTTCAAAATTTTTAGCAGTCTGTAACTATGTTTCCATCCAAAAATGCGAATGAACTTTATGTGCAAAACTGGATTATCTCTTAAAAGACGTGTGAATTAAGCCGCGTTTCCAGCCAACGCGTCAAATCGGACAAAATCGTCACTTCCTGATTAACTGGCGCCAAATAACAACAGTAAAAACGTAATTTGCTGCAGTAGGAGAAACTGTGTCAATCTTTTCTTCATTTAATAAATGACCTCAGATGGCGATCCTGACACACAGTGAAGGCGCAGTGGCGTTTGAAGGTTTCAAGATGCTCTTGATTCTGGAGGTCATTAATAATATAATAACACAACTACTTAAACGGTAAGGCATTTTAGAATTATCAAAACAACATTTCAGATGTTTTACGATGTGCTGAGCCTGCTGGTTTGTCCATTTACACACATTTTTATCATTACATGATCTCTTCTAACAAAATCACATGACCTTGTTTTAATGCACATACTGGAATTTATGCGGTAAGTGTTTCCATCGCAGTTTATGCGCATCTTTTCTTATTGAGTAAAAAGTTTATCCTACTCAGTTGTGCGCATACATTTTTTATGCGCTTTTCCAAAATGCAAATAAAAATAGCTGGATGAAAATGTAGCTTATGATGCATTTCTAGTGTTCATTCATTCATTCATTTATTCAACCATGGCGAACACATGAAGAATAATGTCTCTTGCTTTTGCACTCCTTTATTTCGGACACCACGAGAATCAGCTTCCAATGGTGCACGACAAAACTGAATATTCTGTGCGACTGCCACAAGGGGGCGTATATACCAACAGTCCTGTCCGAATTTCGTGTGCAGTGGAAAGGCGGCTTTAGGGTGCTGTTCCTATATCATGTCTTTTGTGTGCGCAAGTTGGCTATTTCCACTGGAAGTGCATTACGGGATGCACCCAGTTGAAAACATCTCTACTGTTCAGAATGCTGCAAGTGACGTGACAAGAGCTGACCAATCAGATTCATACTTTGTATGGAATATACACATTTCGTTAGGCTAATTACCTCAGACCAACATAGAACACCCAAACACTGCAGTGCATTTAGATTTTCTACATTAATAAAACTTGTATCAGAGCTGCAGCAATGTTTTGTTTGCCATCCCCTGAAAGCAGTTGATGGTACAAAAGAACATGCAGGTCTTTCCATTCGCTTTTAGACGTGATATGTAAACAGCCTCATAGTTTGCAATAAGGAAATGATGTACAAAAGAAAGTCACGCCTCCTACTCAATATTCTATGTCAATTGGAAGTAGATTAACATTACTGATATAAAAGTCTTAGCAACTTCCGGTTTACACAGATCTTACACCATTTAATTGCACACCTTCCAGCCAATCGGAAACAAGAGACAATGGTACATATACATATATATTTATATCCCTTGTCAGTGTAAGAGCCTATGGACCACTGGGTCCCTCATAAGCGTGGACGTTGACATATTGTGCCGCTGGGTGAGCTCAACCTGTAGTCATTCATCAGCCGGATGACATGCTCAATTTTAAAAGCTCGGAGCTGTCACAAAGTCGGCTTCATAGCTTCCCACTTACATCAATAAATCACTAGCTGCAGCAAGGACCTGCCGCTGACAGTCGCTGGCTGCCAACAGGGAGACTCTGGGGCCTTCTAATAGGAGGTGAGGGGAACAGGGAGAGGAGAGCTGATTTTAATAATGTACTTATAATGAAAAAGAAAATCTATAGCACGTATTTGCATAACGCCCTGAACACTTGGATCATTTCCATTAAATTGTGATGGAGAGAGCTGGGAGTATACGGCATGGAGGAGGAGGCTTAGGATGAAGCGCAGCAGAAAAAGACAGGAAATAGGAAACGCCGTTTAATATTGAGGAATATAAAAGCAATTCACGTGGGAATGCTCTAGATTTACGTTAAACCAATGGCCTCAGTTTAAAGGAATAATACTAGGCAAAACGTACCTGCAACCCCAAAGGTTTTGTTTCTCTTAGAAAACATATAGATAATAAAAACTTCCCAGTAAAAACCTTGTTTAGAGTTAGCATCTATGGCAAGGCATCTTGACATTTAGTCTATAAAATACTGTCTATTTTCATGCTACTTTTTGTTTTTAGATACTAGCGTTTTTTTTGAGGTACAAGTATTTATTCGAGATTTATTAGAGATTATTATTCAGATACTAGTATGCATTCATTATATGCTATTGTTTAGTTTAACTTATTTATATCAGATTTACATTGATTAAGTTAAGAAACAATATTTAGATCTAGTGACAAGTATTTTAAAAGGTACCAGCGTGCAAAAAAATAAGAATTTCCCTTTCAAGAGTTCACACTTAGCTGATGATTGATAATAAAGCTTGTTTGGTGTGCTGTCCCGGGAGAGAGCCCTGAGCTTATGAGATCCTCGAGCCCTGGGCTCCCTCCCGTTTGTGGGGCGCTGCGTAAAACAAATGCTGGATAAGTTGGCGGGTCATTCTACTGTGGCGACCCTAGATGAATAAAGGGACTAAGCCGTAAAGAAAATTAATGAATGAATGATATTTACATTTGTTTGATGATAGAAAACAAACAAACAAAAAGTAATCAGTAAGGGGGCAAACACTTTTTCACACAACTGTAAATGTCTAAGTGAAACATGTAGTTGGGAGATACATACTGGTTATTTGTTTGTGCTTGTAGTGCAGTTAAAAAAAATGATTAATGAACACTATTCTGTGAGTATGGTTGAGTAAGAATGAAATAAATGGTATGATGCCAGGAGAGTTTAGTGAATTTCAGCTTTAACAGCTTATTCTCCAGAAGTCAAGCGTTCAGAATCTGAGCGATCTCTGCAGTGTTTAAATGATCTGTCAAGCACAAAATGTTTATACTAGCAAGGCAGATGGCAGGATTAGCCCAATTTATGGCTCAAATTAGCGGCAGGAGGACACATTTAGCTTGCTCATGTGCAAAATTTCAAGGGACTCGCTTCGACTGAATCCAAAAACAATAACTAGCTGGACAAAATTCAAAGATGCCTGTGATTTAGAGAAAGCTATTTATTTTTGGGAGAGAAAATAAATGAATCCAGATGTTAGGAACATTTTACGATAAGGTCTCGTTTGTTAACTAAATCAATTAACTTAAGCATTTATTAATCTTAGTTTATGTTAATTTCACTATATTATCAAATTAGAAATACTCCAGGCTAACATTAACAATAGGCAGATGTATAGATTTACCTGTTGTCATTTTTAGGCAAATAAATGTTGGCAAACCCACTTTACCAGCAGTTTATGATATGAAATGCTCATTTTACTCACAACGTATACCAATTAATGGCAGAAAAAGCTGAAGAGGGTTTCTTTCCTTGTATTTTATTTCTTCTCTGTTTATTTTAGATGTTTGATGAATGTTAGTTCATAGGTTACTTTGATTAAATGGTTTTAATTCAGGATCTTATTGAATTTAATTGTTACTATTAATTCTAACAAGATAGAGAAGAGAGAGAGAGATTCACCATGAAACATTGCCTTTGACTACATTTAAGTAAATTTTATAATTTAATAAAAATATTTTCCTAAATAAATTCTAAAATAAAATAAAATAAAATAAAATAAAATAAAATACATTTAATTTAATTTAATTTAATTTAATTTAATTTAATTTAATTTAATTTAAAAAATGAAAATATTCGAACATGAGAGATAATTTTATATTTTAACAAATAAATGCCAAAATAAAACTAAATTTAATTTAATTTAATTAAATAACAAAATACAATAAAATAACATCAAATAAAATAAATGTATTTAAATAAACATTAGACTTTATATTTTGATAATAAAATATTTAAATAAAAAAATAAATAAAAAATAAAAAAAAATAAAAAATAAATTAAAAAAATATAAAATAAAATAAAATAAAATAAAATAAAATAAAATAAAATAAAAT
>CAIGQQ010004000.1:1659254-1673131 GCA_903798035.1 Danio albolineatus
TCTATCTATCTATCTATCTATCTATCTATCTATCTATCTATCTATCTGTCCACACATTTGTCTATTCATTCATCCATTTGCCTATCTATCCATCTGTCTGTACGTCTGTCCATCCATCCACACATCCAGCCATCTATCTTTGTATTAATTGATCCATCAATTCGTCGACGCACCTGTCTATTCAATCATCTATTTGTCTATCTATACATCTATCTATTCATTCATTGACTTGCCTATCCATCCATATACATATCTGTCTACTCATTCATCCATCCATTTAACTGTTCCTCCGTCTGACCACCCATCCATACAACCATCAGTCAATTCATCCACCCATGATTTCTCATCTTCTAGACAAACCTAGTTTTTAAAGTGATTTGATTTTTTTTTTTTTAACAATGTCATTCTACTTCCTTACATTCAAACACAAATTCTGCGGTACTGCATCCTGCTTGCCACCTCAATTCAAACCCATGACCTAAATTGGATTTTACAATGTTTGGTTCTGAATGGCACAGCCCCTGCTTATTGCATGCAATGTGTACATGGCCCGGCACTTTCTGTCTGATTCATAATGAAAAGATTAATTTGCTCAGACCACACAGTGAAGGTGAAGCAATTCTGTACAGCCCCAATGATATGCCACCGCTAGTCAGGTACACGCTCCACAATCTAGCGCTGCAAGATGGGAATTGCACTGTGCAATTTGCATTCAGCTCTAATTTTTTTTGGAGACGTGTTTGTGTCGTTACATGATTTGCATAATTCCTTAACAGGCGCTGAAGCAACAAAGACTTTGCATGGAAATAAATGACATTATATGTGGGTGCAATTCATTCTAAGTGAATTCCTGCCTTAGCGTTCTCAAATACCCAGAAGGAAAGACGGTTCAGCCTCTGAGTATTGGCATTATAACGTATAGAACAAACACGTCAACATTTAGATTTAGTATTAGAGTGATGCTGTATAACTCAATTATACAGCGAGAGAAAAATCCATACGGTGACATGTGACATGCAGTGATGCTAGATTGCCGTTCATAACACAGTGTAGTTATGTCAGTATGGCTGTTAACACAATTCGATGAGGATTTCTCATTAGAATGAACATGGGATACTCCATGCTTTATCTCGCTCTCATACACATATAATCTGTCTCTCACTCTCAGTGTAATTTATGGCATTTACTGCCTTGTAACTCAGCGAGGAATCAAACTCCATGCCAGCTTTTGTCATTTCATGCAACCTTAAAATGAAAAATAGTCACTGGGATTTATTTTTAATGAGTCGAGACATCTCCAGGAAGAGTGTTTTTATAGAGTTTCATTATACAGAACACAGCTGGAGTCAAGACTAGACCCTTCAAAATACAACTTTAATAAAGTCTTACACTGAAACCTCAATAATAAAGTCCGTCTATCTATCTATCTATCTATCTATCTATCTATCTATCTATCTATCTATCTATCTATCTATCTATCTATCTATCTATCTATCTATCTATCTATCTATCTATCTATCTATCTATCTATCTATCTATCTATCTATCTATCTGTCAATCCATCCATCATCCCTCTATCCATCCATCCATCCATCCATCCATCCATCCATCTATCTATCTATCTATCTATCTATCTATCTATCTATCTATCTATCTATCTATCTATCTATCTGTCAATCCATCCATCATCCCTCTATCCATCCATCCATCCATCCATCCATCCATCCATCTATCTATCTATCTATCTATCTATCTATCTATCTATCTATCTATCTATCTATCTATCTATCTATCTATCTATCTATCTATCTATCTATCTATCTATCTATCTATCTATACATCCATCCAGTTTTCTCTCTTTTCAAACATGCATCTATCCATCTGCTCACGTGTTCATCCATCAATCCCTTTCTGTTCATGATGTGTCTAAGTGAATCCATCCATTCATCATGTCTATTGTTATGATCTTCTTCCTATCTATCTATCTATCTATGCATCCATCCATCCATTTCTCTGTCTATCTATCTGTCTAGAGTATGGTCCAGATTGCTTATTCATCCATCTATCAGTCTGTACATTCATCCATTTTTCTGTCTTTCCATATATGCATCCATTCATGGCCATCTGTTCATTCATTCATACCTTTCTGTTCATCCATTCATCTCTATTTCCATCCTTACATTCATCATTTCTGTCTATATGCTTGTCTTCCTATCCATCCATCCATCCATCCATCCATTCATTCATCTATCCATCCCACAAGAGATCGTTATTTCTATATACATCTATTTACCCGTCTGTATGTCAATTCATCCATCCATCTATTCTACATCTATCCATCCATCAATCAAATCCATCCATTCATCCATCAATCAAAAGCAATTACAGTATCGAGAAGCGTACCAACAATAATAACGCAAGACTGGCCATAAACTACTAAATATAACCATTCTTCCTAGTAGGTGTTGTAACCACACACCATCCATGAAGATTATTCTGTCAATAGTCATTTAAAATGACCACTAATTACTGTTGGTATAAGTATATAAAAGCAAGATATACTGTCTTCACTGACAGCCAGTCCCAATACCAAACACAATATATCAAAGCCATTCCAACAGCTCAATATAGAAACTACATCAACCACTTCATAAGCATGACGTCCACCTAGTTATTAATTAGCATGCTAACTGTTCATTAGCCACTAATCAGAGCAACAGGCCATGCTAAAACAGAAATGTGAGTTTGCGGCACTGTGACAGTATGACTGGAGGGCTACGATCGCAGTCTAATTAAGTGGCTAAAAAAAATTTTCACCTGGGTGCTGTTCGCATGGCTCAGATCCCGTCTGCATTAAACTTAAAGAGAAACCACACAGATGTTTCTAGATCAGCACAAGAAGCCGCAGTAGCAGACGGTGGAACTACATGTACAGTACATCAGCACATTCATAAGTAAAATCAACGTTAGTGTGATGAATATGCTTGAGAGAACGGAACAGGGAGAGCTTATCTGCTGAAATTTGAATAAAACACATCTTTAAAATATGGATTTAATCTGTCAAGAATGTAGCAAGATGTCATTTAATAAGTGGCAATTCGAATCCAGTTGACTCCAGTAAAAAAAAAGAAAAGCAAAAAAAAAACATTAAATGTATTGTTCAGTGTCATGTTAAAGGCATTTAAAGGGATATCATTTATTTATTCGTTTTCCTTCAACTTGGTCACCACAGCGGAATGAACCGCCAACTTATCCAGCTTATGCTTTACACAGCGGGTGCCCTCCCAGCTGCAACCCAGTACTGGGAAACACCCATACACACTCATTCACACATGCACTGGGATATCATTTATTTATTCATTTTCCTTCGACTTGGTCACCACAGCGGAATGAACCGCCAACTTATCCAGCTTATGTTTTACACAGCGGATGCCCTCACAGCTGCAACCCAGTACTGGGAAACACCCATACGCACTCATTCACACATGCACTGTTCACTACGTAAAATTTATTTATAAATTAATTTTGAGAGGATCACGTATTTATGATTGCTTGCAGCCGGTCCCGCATTATCCAATTTATGATTCACCAATCAGACGATTCCTATGCCACTATAAATACCCTAAGTTCCATATCACAGCCATCTTCGTTTTGAAGAATCCCTTCTTCCACCCCTACTCCTCCTCCTTTGCTAGATGGGTGGCATGATGGCCCAGTGGTTAGCACTGTTGCCTCACAGCAAGAACGTCACTGGTTCTAGTCCTTACCAAGCCAGTCGACGTTTTTGTGCGGAGTTTACACATTCTCCCCATGCTCACGTGGGTTTCCCCCGGGTTCCCAACTAAAACATGCAACTTAAGTTAATAAACTAATCCAAATCAGCACCATAGACATGCTCCTAGTAAGTAGTTATCTCTTAAGAGCAATCACAATTCATTGGCTACTACAGCAGGGGAGTTCTCAAGATCTACCTGAGCTCAAACTCTCCTCTCGCCATGCAAATGGGAGGGAGTCCCGGGCTCGAGGATCTTATTAGCTCAGGGTTCTCTCCCGAGACAGCATGCCAAACAAGCTTTATAATCAATCATCAGCTAAGTGTGAACTCTAAAGCCAATTTAGGTAATTCAATTCACCTATAGCGCAACTGAAAACTGAGCCACTGTGCAGCCCACATTTAAAGGAATAGTTCACCTGAAAAGAAAAAAAATTTCTCACCATTTACTTTGTCAATTGGTTGTAAACCTTAATAAGTTTCTTTATTATGTTGATCAAAACAAGACATTTTGAAGAAATCTGAAAACCTGTAACTATTTTATTTCATAGTTTGGAAAACAAACACAACGGAAGTTAAAGGTTACAGGTTTTAAGGTTCTTCAAAATATCTCATTTTGTCTTCAGCAGTATAAAGCAACTCAAACAGGTGATCAACTAAAGAGTGAGCAAATGCTAAAAAAATTGTCTGTTTTAGGAGAACTATTGCTTTAGGTTAAGAAATGCTACTAAAGTGTTACCACTGTAAATTTAAACAATGGATAAAACTATAATTTATACATAAACAGAATTGTGACAGAGCATTCATAGCAAAAAATAAATAAATAATTAATGTGAAGATAACATAGCTGACTAAAATGAATTGGATTACCTACATTCATTCATTCATTAATTTTTCTTCAGCTTAACCTCTATTTCAGAGGTCGCCACAGCGGAATATACCACCGACTATATGTTTTACGCAGCAGATGCTCGTCCAGCCACAATTCAGTACTGGAAACACCCATACACACTGATTCATGGACACACACACTATAGCCAATTCAGGTCATCCTGTACAGCATTAGTGCATGTAATTGGACTGTGGGGGAAACCCACACCAACATGAGGAGAACATGCAAACTCAGGGATCATCAACAGTAAAACTTAATATATGAAACACAATAAATGCTGCTTTGTGGTTAAGGTAGATTATTACTTTAGATGCTACATCAAAATTAGTTTAAAACAGCCATGCTACTGAAAAAGCTGTAAAATTAAAAATAAAGGTAAACGTAGCTCTCCTGCGAATTTTTTTATCTTTTTCTAATATTTACCATGTGATTTTTAAATGACCAAAGACTTTTTTTTACAGTATTTCTTATATATATCTTTTTTTCTCAGAAAACATATTTCTAAAGGTGCTGTTGACTTTAACAACCAAAGAGAACCATATATGCAAAGAAAACAAATCTAATTAGTTTACAAATGAGGTTATGTGTAATAAACTGACACGACAAAGAAAAAAATATTGAACACATGAAGAAAGGAAGGTGTAGAAAGGCAGTGAAAGCCCAGACAGCAGATGAAATCTCTCAGCAGTTATGCAGCAACCCTCTGCCCTTCATTCATTCATTTTCTTTTCGGCTTAGTCCCTTTATTAATCCGGGGTCGCCACAGCGGAATGAACCGCCAACTTATCCAGCATTTGTTTTACGCAGCGGATGCCCTTCCAGCCACAACCCATCTCTGGGAAACCCTCTGCCCTTCGTCAGTGTAAATTTTCTTCAGTCAAACATCTACATTACCAGGATGATGAAGATGAAACCAGGGTGGACGTTTCAGCAAGACAATGATCAGTGACAATGGACAATGATAATGATTAAATATATATATTTAAATAATTAAAAGTTTACAGGAAAGCTAATTTTATCTTTGAAATATTGACGTTTTGTATTTAAAAAAAGTTGTAGAAACATATTTCACTCAAATAAATGTAATTAACTTCAAAATTCTGACTGTAAGTGTATTCTTTAAGATGCATCCCAATCATATCTACTTCGTTTACATCACCGAACGAAATAAGTGCTTTTAATTAGCAATGCCTTCTGCTTCGAAATCTATTCCCCATCAGAGCCTTGGGGATCATAATAATCAAGTCATACATCTAGTGCCATCTTTACAAACATCTTTACCCTAAAGTGGTCCCGGTGCACGTGCACGTCTTTACTTTTAATTAAACAAAGTAATTAAACACTTCAATCACACTAATGACTGCCATTGATTCCCATTATCTGGCATATATATCAACAACACCGATTTATAGGTAATATGCACGGTTGACTACACTTCAAGTAGGATGTTACTATGGCAACAACATCTCTCCAAAAAACTCTTAAAACTCACTGACATCCATTTTGCGCATTGAAAAGAACACGCTGAATGCATCCGCACCAACAAACAGAAAGCAAACAGAAAATGTTAAGGTCAGATGAACTTGGTAAACTCTAGATGTGAGCTTAGATATGATCAGTTCTTTTGAGGCAGCTTATCTGCTCAAATATTCGCAGAGAAAACACCTGACATGGTGGCTTTGAGTCAAAATATAAAAGAGGAAGATGCTTGCATTAGTGCTCATGTACACTTAGATTGTTACCATTGATAAACATGTGCAAGGTCTGTAAAAAATGTCCTTGTTGTTTAACGCTTTGAGCTTTTTGTTCCAAATATTAACAAAACAACTTTCTATCCATCCATCCACTCTTTGCAAATATGCAAAATGCAAATATATACACACACACACAGTGGGGGGGAAAGTATTCAACATGTCATGCCTTTTTTCTGGGAAAAAAAATATTCTAAAGGAGCTGTTGACATGGAATTTAACCAGATTTTGGTAAAAACCCAAACAATAGGAACATAAACATATATACATACTGTATATGTATAGTATATAGGCTATTTTGGTGACAGCAGCTTAAAGATGCATATCATGAAGTCACATGTATTGGTCAGGCATGACTTTTTTCCACAGACTTTATCAGAGAGCAACATTTTAATGTTTCTGTTTGTTTAGTCAATCAAATCTGATCTTTATTTTGCAGTCTCTATTGGATTCAAGTCAGGTGATTGGCTGGGCCATTCCACAGCTTGATAATTTGAGTTTCCTTGGCTGTGTTTTGGATCATTGTCTTGCTGAAATGTCCACCCTGGTTTCATCTTCATCATTTGTAGACTAATTAATATTGTTTTCTTTGCATACTGTACTGTATGTGGGTTTCTTTGGTTGTTACCAACACCTAATGAGAATTTCAAGTCCACAGCACCTTTAGAAATATGTTTACTGAGAATTGTATTACTTTCATTGTAAATTACATTCTAGCTTAAATATTTGAACATACATATTTGAAATTTATTTATTTATTAAAAAAAAAAAAGATATAGAATTCATGCGCTAAAATTAAATGGAAAAACAGTTAGTCTTCCTTAAATTTAATCAATGAGGATTTTTTTTCAAAGCCTTCTTTGCCCATACTGTATATACCACCGGTTCCAATATCAGAAAAGGGCGCTATATTGTGTTCTCAAACCTACAAGCTTTTGACTTCTTTTCCAAAAATGGAATAAATAAACATGCATATACTGTACAACAGCACATACTTCCTCTCCCTCGTACTCTACACCCACTTTTCCCATGGTGCATCTGCTTTTCCCTGGCCGCCGCTTGAGAAAAGTGGAGTGAATCAAACACTATTTGACTGCCTGGAGTACAGACTGAAGGCCCAAAGTGTGAGACAAAGTTAAAAAGCTCATTTGCGGTCTCTCTCTCGCTCTCACTCACCGGCTCTGCATCACATGTGGCCTGAAAATTCAAAACACAAGCCCTGAATCCTTCACATTATGTTAAATACTGTTCTAATTATGTTCATTCCTGGGGATGTACTGCACTGTGCAAAAACTGCAAGGCTCCACTGTGGAGTCAGTTGTACTATTTCAATTCACTAAAGACCAGTCGTTCACAGTGAAAGACAGGTAAAGGATGGATAAAGGTTCAGTGGTTTTGGGAGGTTTTCAAATTGGAAATTGTTTTTACACTGCAGGGCTGTCGAGAGCTTGATTCTGATTGGCTGATGGACATTCGATGGTGTGCAATTATTTTTATGGAAATCTACGGTTGAAGTTGTAGTTCCAGGCAGGTCTTAAATAAGGCTACAGTGCGAAATATGACAATATATTTTGTAAGGATGAAATAAAACGTCAAGATTATTTACTGTTATACTTCTTTATAATTTGGATGATCAATGTGGATTCAGGAGAAAACACTATTAACAAAAGGGTGAGAAAGTTGCAAGTTTGAAAGTACAATCTACATTTTGCATTTCATTGAGCAGTATTCCATGTTGGGCTTGTAATAATTCATTTTAATAAAATGTTTTATGTTTCATTATTATTTATTTTATATTTCTTAATCAAGCATTTGGACATTTGACCTCCTATATAAAGTGAGAAAAATAATCATTTGTGACCGTGGACCACAAAAACTTGTATATTTTAAAATACATTGTACGATATACAATGTCAAAATTATCTATTTTTATATTATCCCAAAATCATTAGAATATTAAGTAAAGATCATCTTAAATGAAGACATCTGTCTATTGTGATACATAAATCAATCAAAGCTTCATTTTTGATGAGTAATATGTTTTGATAAATATGGAATTTGGACAACTTTAAGGGTGATTTGGTCACACTTTATTTTGATGGTCCGTTTGTTGAATTTAAGTTGCATTGCAACTAATTCTCATTAGATTATTAACAGACTGTTAGGTTGGGGTCAGGGGTAGGGTTAGGGTAAGTTGACATGCACTAGCAAAGTTTCTTATAGTCAGTTAAATGTCTGTTGAATGTCAGTATCAACAGATATTAAAGTAGACAGTCTACTAATTCTCAAATGGACCGTCGAAATAAAGTGTTACCGGTGATTTTCTCAATACTTCCTTTTTTAAACTTCTGATTTTCGATAAATTGCTTCTCAAGCAAATATTGTCCAATCCTAACAAACCACATATCAATTTCTGGTTTTGGGATACAGTATATGAATAAGTCAAAAAGAAACATTATTTTCCACATGATCAATAATTACTGATTGAATTTGCAGAACAGGTCATTATCGTTATCGCCATATTAGATGACTTATAATCAAGGTATCAGGATTTTTGTCGTAACGTCCAGCCCTACACTGTAAAAATGTAAATCCATAAAATTTGCAGTAAAAAAAACTGGCACCTGTGGTTGCCAGTATTTCACCATTGAAAATACGGTACAAACCGTAAAGGTAATTTCTCATTTTTACAGTAAACTACCGTATTTCATTAATTAATAGAGGTAATATTTTGAATTAGTATTTTGAATTACCAACATCTACACATCTTGTGTTTCACAGATACCCACATTAACACAGCCATATGCAGGTGGTGATGGCAAAGTAGCATAATGTACAAATGTTCATCACAAACAACTTTTCTCACAAGCAGAAATGTGTATCAGTGTTTTGAAGGTGCTCAGTGTCATTCACACTGCTACTAAACACCAGTATGGTAACACGCATAAAATTAAAGTCACGAAATAAACATTGTTTATCAACATAAGATGTAACGTAAACCTCTAATGTACATCACTGATGGGGAAACAACCAAACAACATCTATAGTAATGTCAACCAAAAGCATAAAATGTGATGTGCTATGCAGGGAATTCTGGGAAAGTCAGTTTGCGGTTATTCACCATTTATATTAAGGAAATGCACTGCTAGCAGGTTACTGTTGAAATCATGGCCATTTTTCACAGGGTTTTCTTGACCACATCACAGTTCCAAATCACTACGCTGAATGATTTCAGTTATTTCACAGCATTTAAATTAGTTTTTGTCCTAACATCTGAGAAATAGTTTATATTACGGTGACGTCGCAGCAAAACAACAGCATAAACTACAAAGACAACGATCACCTCAGGTACTGATTATGTGCATTATTCAGTGTTAAATGCTTCCAATTGGAGTTTGAAAATCATTTGACGTGCCATTTATTGCCATACTGAAGCAGCAACAGATCTAAAAAAAACATCAAACAGTTTGAAAATGAAAATCAGTGACTTTGTACTTTTAATAATCTTAAATAGATTAAATATGTATTAAATATGCGCAGTGGGTAGCACGATCACCTCACAGCAAGAAGGTCGCTGGTTCGAGCCTCGGCTGGGTCAGTTGGCATTTCTGTGTGGAGTTTGCACATACATAAAACATATGTGAAACATATGCTGGATAAGTTGGCGGTTCATTCCGCTGTGGTGACCCCAGACTAATAAAGGGACTAAGCCGAAAAGAATATGAATGAATGTATTAAATAGATTAAAACCCTTACCATTTCATTGGGAATACAGTGGCTGGTATTTAAATGCTTCTGTTGTGCCGTGTTGTGTTTAGTGCAGACAGCCAAATTGCTTGTCACTGTAATCTTAAGACATGGTGTAAGGATGAGATACATAAGAAACTAGTCTAATTAGATACATAAATGTATTAAAATCGGTTATGTGTGTGTTTTAAAGCATATGTTTCTAATACGTAACTAGATACAAACATGTGGTGTGCGAGTCTGTGCAGTTCATGTTGCAGAACAAAACATACACATAAATCACAAAACCAATCATAAGTGTCAGTTTCTGGGAATAGAGATTTATACATGATACAAACTATGAATAAATGTGTTTTTTTTATTGATGTATGGTTTCTTAGAATTGGACCATATATGTCCAAAAAGCAACTGTATGAAAAATCTGTAATCTGAAAAAAAAATATTGAGAAAATCACATTTAAAGTTGTACAAAATCAATTTTTAGCAATGCATATTAATCAAAAATGAAGCAGATTTGACAGATTTATGGAAGAAAATTTATAAATGTCTTTATCTAAGATCTTAACTTAATACTCTAATGATTTTTGGCATAAAATTAATATCATTCTTTTTGACTCAATGTACAATGTATTTCTGCCTATTTACATAGCCAGCCTATTGAAAGGGTTTTTCTTTTTGCAGTTAATTCACCTCATTTTCTATCACATTGTGAGGTTTAAATACTCAATTTCAGTGACATTTTAAGCACTAATCTTTGCTGCATTAGCTTGTCAGATGGTAATCATAACCACTCTTTTTGATACAACAAAAATATTTTCCTACAATTTTGTCAGTGTGCTTACCATACTATTTTACCACAGTGTATATTTACAAATTTGCATTTAACAGTTGCTACTTTTTTAAATAATGCTATGAGATTAGCGTTTTAAATAAAAAAATTGAATAAAGAAATAATTAAAATACTTTTATTTTTAAAATACAAATTTATTATTATCCATTTAAAAACAATTAATTAGGAATCTGTTGGATTTGTCACTCAGAATTTGTCCATTTGAATAATTAAAAATTAAATTTGTCTCAAAGCCCTCTTCTATTTGGTTATTTTTGCAATTTATGATGGCATACTGTCAAAAAGGGGAATAAGAAGGTTTTGTGGTCCAGAGTAAGGCTGCAAGATATTGGAAAAATTTCACATTGCAGTATACAGTTGAAGTCAGAATTATTAGGCCCCCTTTGATTTTTTCTCCTTTTTTAAATATTTCCCATATGATGTTTAACAGAACAAGGAAATTTTTACAGTATATCTGACAATATTCTTTCTTCTGGAGAAAGTCTTATTAGTTTTATTTTGGCAACAATAAAAGCAGTTTTAAATTTTTTAAAGACCATTTTAAGGTCAAATTTATTAGCCTCTTTAAGCTATTTTTTTTTTTTCTTCGATAGTCTACGGACCAAACCATCATTATACAATAACTTGCCTAATTACCCTAACCTGCCTAGTTAACCTAATTAACCTAGTAATGCCTTTAAATGTCACTTTAAGCTGTATAGAATTGTCTTAAAAATATCTAGTAAAATATTATTTACTGTCATCATGGCAAATAAATCAGTGATTAGAGATGAGTTATTAAAACTGTTATGTTTAGAAATGTGTTAAAAAAATCTTCTCTCCATGAAACAGAAATTGGGGGGAAAAGAATAATCGGTGCGGCTAATAATTCTGACTTCAACTGTATATATTTTTTATTTTGCAATATATATTGCGATATGAAGACAATTTCACCAGATGACTTAATATCCATTTGGAAAGAATTGATAATGTTAGATTAATTGGGATGATTCTCCAGTTGGTCTGCATCTCCATAAAATCTAAGAAGCAATCTATAAACTTTTTGGGGTTCCCTGACAAATTTTCGTTGTTGTCTGTGCTATTTGCAGTGTGTTTCTGTATTTGCATGTGTTGCATTTTCAATCATGCTTTAGTCAGAGATTGATGAATTAATGTTTACTATTTGCATCTCCATAAAATCAAACGCATGTGTGCAATGCTCTCTGCATGTGTTGTGAGTATTTTCATGCATAACTATTTATAAAGACAATCAAGAAAAATATGTGAAGTTTATTTATAAAC
Source organism: Danio albolineatus (assembly GCA_903798035.1). Lineage (NCBI taxonomy): Eukaryota > Metazoa > Chordata > Actinopteri > Cypriniformes > Danionidae > Danio > Danio albolineatus. Next base: position 1,671,548 of record CAIGQQ010004000.1, read on the forward strand.
TAATTTAGAGAGGATCATGTGCTAATGATTGCTTGTGGCCGGTCCCTCACTATTCAACGTATGATTCACCAATCAGACGATTCCTAAGCCACTATAAGTCCCCTTAGTTCCATATCACAGCCATCTTCGTTTTGAAGAATCCCCCCCTTCCACCCCTACTCCTCCACCTTTCCTAGATGGATGGCACTGTGGCCCAGTGGTTAGCACTGTTGCCTCACAGCAAGAAAGTCACTGGTTCTAGTCCTTACCAAGCCAGTCGACATTTCTGTGTGGAGTTTACACGTTCTCCCTGTGCTCATGTGGGTTTCCCCCCAGGTTCCCCGGTTTCCTCCTACCATCCAAAAACATGCAACTTAAGTTAATTGACTAATCCAAATCAGCACCATAGACATGCTCCTAATAAGTAGTTATGTCTTCATAGCAATCACTTTCTGTTCATTAGCTACTACAGCAGGGGAGTTCTCGAGATCGACCAGAGCGCAAACTCCCCTCTCGCCTTGCAAACAGGAGGGAGCCCCGAGCTCGAGGATCTTATGAGCTCAGGGCTCTCTACCGTAACAGCATGCCAAACTTTAAAATCATTCATTAGCTAAGTGTGAACTCTTGGAACAACTGAAATGAAATGCTTTATCTTTTACAGTGTCTAACAGTATTTAAGGACAGTAACTGAATGATAAAAATAAAATAATACTATAAAATTAACCATAGTTAAGGTTACAAATGATACAATTTCTCATACCCGAATGCTTTTAAAATCATTATACAATCAAAGGCATCAAAACACATGCAAATGATCAATTATAATGCTAACTCAACATTACATATATCCTGCAATGTGACTATTGTGATTGATCACGTTGCGATATCGATGCTGAAACTATACACTGTGCAGCCCTAATCCAGGGTAACATACTGTATCATTGAGTTGTTTACCACAGACCTTATTGTACTCACTAATTGAAATCTCCCACAATAAAACCCAACATGTAAGTCTCGAAGGAACCAGCGGCGAATTAGTCTTACAGGTTTTGACATCATCCCTGCCCCACTCCATAGCTGAAAAAACTGTAGCTCAGCGTTATGATCCTACATCGAAGAATTAGCCTAAGAGTTACACGACCTTATCGGTTGAACTGGCGCCGTGATTAAACACTCATCAGGAAACACAAACACTCGTCTCTCAAGCGTACAACCTCAGGTGCCTTCGCTCAAATCTCTGTACCCTTCAGATAGAATCACAGCAATTAGCTCTGCCTGCTCTTTGCTTCTTTCATTCGTTTCTTACAAGTAATTATCTCCATTTCCCCAAAGAAAGAGGGAAAGACCACTTCAGGATTTTCATGTGTCACTGAATTTATAGTCTGAGTCACGCACGCATACATGAATCACACACACATATAATACAACACATAGGCACAGCATACTGTACACACATGGAAAAAACCAAGCACACACACACAAAATGCACACACATGACACAAATGCACTCGGATTGAACACACACACACTTGTACACGCACACACACCACATACACACACTCACGCATGCATATGCAACATACACAACATACACATGCATATATG
>CAIGQQ010004000.1:1703809-1717694 GCA_903798035.1 Danio albolineatus
TTTTGTTTTGTTTTGTTTTGTTTTGTTTTGTTTTGTTTTGTTTTGTTGTTTTGTTTTGTTTTGTTTTGGCAGTCATTTATGCAAAAGAAGCCCAGAACCAAGTATTGACTGCATAATTGAACATGCTTCGTACATATTAAACATTTAGACATAGAAATATTTTTAAAATATATAGAAAAAAATAGTATTTAAATCTACCAGAGATACACTGCTGTGTAGTTTAGGCGTACAACTTTTGCACAGTCAGTCTTCACGGTTATTTCTGAAATACATGTCCTATTGAATTAAGGGTAAATTATTTATCAATTAAAAACAAGTTAAAAAAATAGATAAAAGCACATCAAGTTTGTAATCACGTATAATTCTTCTCTCTTTCTTTTTTATGAAATTATTATTAGTTTTGTCTTTTTGATGTATGTAACCACTGATATTGTATTTGTAATATTTTGTTTTGATTTTAGCTTGCCTATTTTAAAATCTGGCAGGGGATAACAGATGAAAATTAGAAAATGTGTCTAACTCTGGCTTATTTACAGTTTTCCTGTTGATTAATGAGCATTGTCCCTCTTAAATAAAATAAACTTCATTTCAGACATTTACAAAATAAAGTCAAATGAAGAACAAAAAAACGAAATATTCTCATTTTTTAAACTACATAATTTAGAATTTTTCCATAACCCTCAGATATTCTACTTTACACACATTATATATTTTTTTAGATCCGCCTATACACAACTAAACAAACTAATAAATGCATAAAGCTTTTTTTAGAATAAATAAACAGAATAAAAGCCTTACACAGCTCATGCGTGTCATGTCATCATCTGCCCATGTTGGTTCGGACTCTATTAAATGATGGATGAACTACCAAAATATCAAGAATTTGCATGGACACAAGGCCTTGTTGATGAGCCAATTAAATTCACTATCCATACACTGCAAAACAGTTAGTTGCTTTCATAATTTGCATTTGGCCTTGTTTTTCTCTGCTGTCTGCAACTGTATATCAAAACAGACCTACGACCCATTTTTGCATCGTGACCTACCACTGTGAAACCTGAGCATTAGTGTGAAATGGAGGAATGTATTTCAACCCGTCTTAAAGTCAAACGAAGGACGAATAAACAAAAATGTTCTCACGAAGCTCATTAAAATAAGGCTGTTTTCATTAGGACATGGATGCGACACTTTGCCTTTTCCATCCACTAAAAAATACAAGATGAAAAAAATCCGATGTGTTTCTTTTTAGAGGGCATGGAAACCTTCCTTCCAGACTTCTGCAGTCAAAACAAAATAACAAACAACTGAATGTGATCCATCGCAGACATACTGAAAACAAAGGTTGAATCTTTCCTTTGGCTAATCTCATTCTTCAGCCATCCATTAACAGCTAGTTTTTGGCTACCATAAACAATGATATCTATGGTCTGTCCTAAAAGACTTTTTCGGGGTGTGTGTACGTGTGTGTGTTCATATCTCTGAAGTTTGGCTTTTTCTAGGTGCAGAATGTTCTTGGCCGTAGTGAAATATGTATCAACCCATTTAATTTCGAGCATATATATACACTGATTTATATATTTATATGATATTATCACATGTGTTCGGAGAAAAAGACACAATGATACACAAGAGTGCAATAACATTAAACACAAATGCAGTAAAATACCGTAGAATATTTCCAGCTGTGCTACTTCTGTACAAATAGATTACATTTCTGCACTGAAAATCTTTAAATTATTACAAAAAACTGTATTAATCAAAACTGTGAGATGGATAAATGGTTTAAACGTTTCCATGTAAAACCTACAAAAGGAAGTTTATTTATAAACTAATTTTAAGAGGATCACATGTTTATGATTGACCATGGCTGGTCCCATATTAGCTAACGCATGATTCACCAATCAGACAACTCATAATTTACTATAAATTACCGTTTCTTACTTCAATTATTGAAGAATCCCCCCTTCCACCCCTCATCCTCCTCCCTTTTCATAGATAGTGGTTAACAATGTTGCCTCACAGCAAGAATGTCACTGGTTCAAGTCTTTACCAGGCCAGTCAACGTTTCAGTTTGGAGTTTACAAGTTCTTCCCATGCTCTCATGAGTTTCCCCCGGGTTCTCGTCCAAAGACATGTGACATAAGTGAACATAAGTATACCAAAATTGGCACCACAGAAGAGCTCTTAGTCAGCAGTATATCTCTCCATTGCAATTCATAATTTGTCTTTAGCCATAAACAGCAGAGGAGTTCTCGTGATGCACCTGAACTCAAACTCCCCTCTTGTCCTGCAAAAGGGGAGAGAGCCCAGGGCTCGAGGATCTTATAAGCCCAAGGCTCTCTCCGGGACAGCATGCAAAACACACTTTATAATCAATCATCAGCTAAGTGTGAATTCTTGAATTAGTATTTAAGTTATTTAAATGATTTAGGTTCTAATGTCTGGATTTGTTGTACTTTTTTCCATTTTAACAGATTTGGTATACGCTGTTTTATTTAGATAAGTTGATGTAGATGTGTTAAGGGCAACCAGAGATGTGTACACTTCCTAAAAGACATTATGAATTGAACGGCATCTGCGCTTATGTTAGTCTTTTTATCATTCCGAGGTTTCCATAATCCTAGACTAGGTTGTATCCTGAGCAGCTGCTGTGGTGATCGCATTGATCCTGAAGTGTCAGCCTCTACACTAGTCGGTGACCTCTCCCACCTGCAGCTTCTCCACGATGTATGTCCAGCATTCTCCAGCCTCCGGCGCCTAGACTGCAACTTTGCACAAGACGTTTGGCCATAGGAGAAATGGTCATGCTCAACTGAGCCTGGTTTCTCTTTAGGTTTTTTTTTTCTTTACTTTCATCAATTGGTGAAGTTTTGGGTCTTCGCCACTGTCGCCACTGGCTTGCTTAGTTTGGGACTTGTGGAGCTGCGCATTGATAGATTTGCTCTTCAGTGTTTGGACTTTCAGCAGTGAAAATTAAACCACACTGAACTGAACTAATCTCTGAAAACTGGACTGACACAGTTTCAATTTACCAGAACTTCTATTTTGAGCTGCTTTGACACAATCTACATTGTAAAAGCGCTACAGAGATAAAGGCGGATTTAATTAAACTGTCCTATACAGTAAACAGTTCATATTACAGTTAAATACTGTTAAATTTGTTTGCCCATCTCCAACATTTTTTCAAAGTATCTTCTTTTGTGTTCTAGATAATAAAGAAACTTATAAAGCTTTAGATCCACTTGAAGGTCAGTAAACAGCGATTGAATATTCAAATTAGGTCAACTATATCTTTAAATCAACTGAAGCAAACTAAAAGGTGCTTACAGTTAGTGCACACTGTAATACAACTAGTAAAAGCAAGAATATCAGTGGCATTCATGCCACCAAACACCTTACAGTCTATAGAAATAAAGATGAATTGAATTGAACTACAGAAGTCAATGGTTACCAGTTTCAAACATTCTTCAGAATCTTATTTTGCATTCAACAGAAACAAAGAAAGTCAAAAAGGCTTGAAACCACGTGTAGGGGAGTAAATAATGTGTACATTTTCATATTTGTGTGAACTATCCCTTTAATGTGCATTACTTTAGTGTAATGTGTTGTATACAGTATGTGTTTTATAAACAGTTTTTTTAAACTTGACAAGTATATATGGATATGTTTGTGTGTGCGTGCATGTATACGTGTTATTGTGACATATCAGGACACAAATCTGCATAATGACATAGGTATGACACAGGTATTACAAGAAGGTGGTGAATTATGAGGACATTGTCGACGGATTGCCTCATTAAGCTTATAAATCACACAGAATGATTTTTTTTCTTTTTTCAGAAAGTAAAACTCTACACAGATTCCTATGAGGGTTAGGTTTAGGAGAAGGGTGGGGTTAGGGCAATAGAAAATACAGTTTGGACAATATAAATCCAATGGAAACTTATGCAATACCAACACAATTCACAAAACAAACATGTGCACGCAAATGTGTGTGTGTGTGTGTGTGTTTTGGCCTGAGAGGAGATTAATAACATTTCACATCAGATTAATTTCGTCAGATAATTTGGTGGCATATTATCTGGCAAAGCACATTATATGAAGCCTAAAGGGAGATTAGGATAAATCCAAATCTGACCATACAGTAGGCTACAAATCAGCTTCTAATATCCTGATAATTGTTTCTAATACTCTTATGGTGAACAACATTTTGCCCCTCGTGGATTAACTAAACATGAACCGTACAGTAGCTTTGATTAAAGATGCAATTTCAGATGTTAATACACGTAAACATGGTTGTGTGTTTTTCTTCAACTTCCATCACAACCTCCTCATCTTTCCACTCACAAACCTGCATTTATTCTTTCATTGACGAATTTTGTGCAGGTTTTCCATCCTCATTAACCTCTCCGTGCTGGCATACCTCAGGGCTATGTACTGAGCCCTATAACTTTCACTCAAAACGCCCACTCAATTGTACATCTCTCCATCTTTCTCTCCTCCACCTACCCATATGACCTTTACTTACCACAGGCTAACCACAGATGGTCCAAACTACAGGCTGTCAATTAAACAATACTCCCCCCTATGAGCTTCAGAATGCTGAATTAACTCTTTGTAGGGTTTTTTCTTCTTTTTCTTTTTCACTAAATGTGAGTCTCATGTCCTTTCTTTTCTCTTGTATGTTACTTTAATCTAGCATTACTATAGATTACCTATACATTTCATTTTAGAAGGACTTTTATCAAACGAAACATTGTCCAATAAAATAATTTTGCCTTTATTTATTTTCCCTAAAAACGATGATGCAATGCAACGATACAATACATTTAGCATTTAAGTGGGACCTTATTTATTTTAATTTGTTAATTTATTATGCCATTGCATTGATGAAATTAATAGTTGGATGTGAAGATCTGCACAGGTGAATTTTTAGCACCAATCCTGCCTGCTCCTGCCAAGTTTTATTCCGCACCCTACCACTCCCACTGTATATTCAGCCTATGTTCACCAGCTGCCCGATCTGCCCTGTTTTTTCTACCCCACCTGACCATTCTCGTTAAATTTAGATCTGATTTACAAAATTTCACGTTTAAATTGGGTCGTACCAAAAGGGAGAGATAACAGATAACAGTGTATGCTGTGTAAGGATTGTAGGCTAAATATCAGTTGTTTGCCTCTTTGTGATGAGACATGAGTGCCGCTTGACGTTCAGTGAGGTTTGTGGCTGGTGAGCCACTGACTCTTTTAAAGTTAGATTTACAAACATATACACTCAATATATTTGCCAACCACCAGTTGTGTTTCATATTTCAAATCAGCATTATTTCTATACACAAAGCAGGTACATATTGGGCCAAGGAAGAATGTAAAATGTATAGCAACTTAATATGCCTCCCAAAAACACCCAACTGGTATGAGGCACCGGAGACATTCGGTCTCTCTACGATAGCTTCACTTTTGTTCACTCCTAAGTTGGATGCTACAGAGTCCAGACAGCTTATAACAAGCGACACACAGCACCATGGCAAATGCGCATGCTCTCTCATTTACACACACAAACACAGCACCAAGGCGAATGCGCCAATCTCTCGGTCTCTCGGGAGCGATATACTATAACCGCCTGCTCCTGTTCAATTTACACCACCGACAGCTACCACTCTTTATTCGGAAATTAATGCAGACCTCCAGTTGGATGTGCCACAACTGAAGTCATTGCATTTGAGAACAGAGATGGTTCTCAATGTGAATGCGTACTGTATCTTGGCTCTAGGGGTCAAACAACAAATAACAAGATAAAGATTGTTGGAGTCAGATCTGAGTTTCAGTAGTCTTGTAAATAAATCATCATACTATCATCTCAAAAATATTGCAAGAATTAAATGCTTTGTTTCGAGTGAGGACTTAGAGAAACTTATTTATGCTTTTATCAGCAGCAGGGTGGATTACTGTAATGGCCTCCTCACTGGCCTTCCCAAAAACACAGTCAGACAGGTGCAGCTCATCCAGAACGCTGCTGTCAGGATTCTGACCAAACCCAGAAAATCAGAGCACATCACACCTGTCCTCAGGCCTTTACACTTGCTCCCAGTTACATTCAGAGTAGATTTTAAAATGTTATTACTTGTCTAGAAATCACTAAATGGCCTACGACCTCAATGCATTACAGATATGCTCATTGAAAATAAATCTACCAGATAAATCAGATCTTTAGGATTAAGTAAATAAGAAAATCCAAGAGTTCAGTCGAAGTCTGGTGAATCAGCCTTAATCTTCATGCACCCCCTGCTGCTGAAATCAGCTTCCAGAAATGATCAGATGTGCTCCAGCATTAGGCACATTCAAATCAAGACTTAACACATCTGTTTAGCTATGCCTTTACTAAATGAGCACTGTGCTACGTTCGACAGATCACGCTATTATGTTCTTATTTCTTTATCATTCCTTTTGATATATTTTAATTAGTTTTTATCTGTTTTTAATACTTTTTATTCTTTATTGTTTTTATTGTTTCTTTTATTTGTGCTTATGTAAAGCACTTTGAATTACCACTGTGCATGAAATGTGTTATATAAATAAACTTGCCTTGCTTATTCACTCTCATGTCATCCAATATATATATATGTGTCATCATAAAATACAAGTCAAAATACAGTTGAAGTCATTATTAGTATTATTAGCCCTCCTGTATTATTAGCCTTACTGTATATTTTTCCCCCAATTTCGGTTTAAAAAATGACATGATTTAAAAAAATATATGATTTTTCTCAACCCATTCCTAAACATAATATGTTTAATTACTCATTTCTAATAACTGATATCTCTTATCTTTGCCATGAATCAGAATCAGAATCAGAATCAGTTTTATTGCCAAGTGTGCTTCACACACACAAGGAATTTGCTTTGGCTACAGAAGCTTCCAGTGTACATAAAGTGACAAGTGACAACACAGAATAAATATAATAAAAGAAGACAATAGACATTAAACAGAGATGCAGTCCAACGATCTGGATGTTGAAATGTATGTACAGATTTGTTATAAATATACAGGTTATAAGGTGCTGTGTGCAAAAGAGTAAGTATTGCATTATATATTGTTATAAGGTGCTGTGTACAAATGCGTAAGGAAAAGTATTGCATTGTATATTATTATAAGGTGCTGTGTACAAGTGCGTGTGAGAAAGTATTGCACATTTATTGCACGATAGGAGAAATATTAACTGTTCATGAGGTAGATGGCCTGAGGAAAGAAACTTTTCCTGTGTCTGGCAGTTTTTGTGCTCGGTGCTCTGTAGCGCCGGCCAGACGGTAACAGTTCAAACATGAAGTGTGCTGGGTGCGAGGCGTCCAGGGTGATTTTGCGAGCCCTTTTACTCACTGTGGAAGAGTACAGTTCTTGAATTGTAGGAAGGGTAGTGCCAGTGATTCGTTCAGCAGTCCGGACTATTCGCTGTAGTCTACGGAGGTCAGATTTGGCTGCTGAGGCGAACCAGACGGTGATTGAAGTGCAGAGGATGGACTGGATGACAGCTGAGTAGAACTGCACGAGCAGCTCCTGTGGCAGGTTGAACTTCCTCAGCTGACGGAGGAAGTACAGTCTCTGCTGGGCTTTCTTTACAATAGAGTCTATGTGAGTGTCCCACTTCAGATCCTGAGAGATGGTGGTGCCCAGGAACCTGAATGACTCCACTGCAGCCACAGTGCTGTCCATGATGGTGAGCGGGGGGAGTGCAGGGGGGTTTCTCCTGAAGTCCACTATCATCTCCACCGTTTTGAGCGTGTTCAGCTCCAGGTTGTTGTAACTGCACCATAAAGCTAGCCGCTCCACCTCCTGTCTGTATGCAGACTCGTCACCGTTCCGGATGAGGCCGATAACAGTAGTGTCGTCCGCAAACTTTAGGAGCTTGACGGAGGGATCTTTTGCGGTGCAGTCGTTGGTGTACAGGGAGAAGAGCAGTGGGGAGAGAACACATCCTTGGGGGGCACCAGTACTGATGGTGCGGCTGTCAGACGTGATTTTGCCCATTCTGACTAGCTGTTGTCTATCTGTCAGAAAGCTGGTGATCCACTGACAGACAGAGCTAGGAACAGAGAGCTGGGTCAGTTTGTGCTCGAGCAGTGATGGGACGATGGTGTTGAAGGCAGAGCTGAAGTCCACAAACAAAATCCTTGCATAGTTCCCTGGTTTGTCCAGATGTTGTAGGGTATAATGCAGTCCCATGTTGACTGCATCATCCACAGACCGGTTTGCTCTGTAGGCAAACTGCAGGGGGTCCAGCAAAGGTCCGGTGATGTCTTTCAGATATGCTAGAACCAGTCTTTCAAATGACTTCATGACCACAGATGTTAAGGCGACAGGTCTGTAGTCATTGAGCCCGGTGATCTTTTGTTTCTTCTGGATTGGGATGATGGTGGAGCGTTTGAAGCAGGATGGAACTATGCGCTGTTCCAGTGATCTGTTGAAGATCTGCGAGAAAATGGGGGCCAGCTGGTCAGCACAGGTTCTCAGACAGGCTGGTGAGACACCGTCTGGGCCTGGCGCTTTCCTTCTCTTCTGCTTACTGAAGACCTGACGCACATTATCCTCACTGATCTGAAGATCAGGGGGGGAGAGGGAGATGTCTGTAGGTGTTGATGGCTGTGTAGAAAGATGGTCAGGGCGGTTGTGGCTGGAGGTGGGTAGAGGTGTTAATTGCTGTGTAGAGGGTGTCTGGTCGAAGGTGTCGAATCTGCAGTAGAACGTGTTCAGGTCGTTAGCGAGAAGTTTACTGCCATCGATACTGGGGGGAGATGATTTGTAATTCGTGATGGTTCGCAGACCAGTCCACACTGATGCAGGGTCGTTAGCAGAAAACTGGTTTTCCAGCTTTTTTGCATAGTTCTTTTTAGCTAGACCAATCTCCTTTGTTAAAATGTTCCTGGTCTTGTTGTAGAGAATCCTGTCCCCACTCCTGTAGGCATCCTCTTTGATCTGACGAAGCTGTCTAAGTTTTGGTGTGAACCATGGTTTATCATTGTTAAATGATAAGTAGGTCCTGGTTGGGATGCATAACTCCTCACAGAAACTAATGTATGATGTTACGGTCTCTGTGAGCTCATCCAGGTCATTGGTTGCAGCTTCGAAAACACTCCAGTCAGTGCATTCAAAACAAGCTTGTAAGGCCTGCTCTGTGTCGTTGGTCCATCTCTTAACAGTCCTTAATACTGGCTTAGTAGTTTTAAGTTTTTGCCTGTAAGTTGGTATAAGATGAACCAGGCAGTGATCAGAGAGTCCTAGAGCTGCTCTGGCCACGGAGCGATATGCATCTTTTATTGTTGTGTAGCAATGGTCCAGAATGTTATTGTCTCTGGTAGGGCATGTAATGTGCTGTCTGAATTTGGGCAGCTCATGTGTGAGTTTTGCCTGGTTAAAGTCCCCAAGAATGATAAAAACAGAGTCTGGGTGTTTTTGTTCTGTCTCTGTGATTAAATCAGCCAGCAGTGAAAGAGCAGTACTCACGGTCGCGTGCGGTGGGATGTAAACACTGGCCAGGATAAACGAGGAAAACTCCCGCGGCGAGTAGAACGGCTTACAGTTAATGAAAAGCACTTCCACGTCAGGACAGCACATCTTCTTTAACACAGTTACATCCGTACACCACCTCCTGTTAATGTAAAAGCATGTCCCTCCACCGCGCGTTTTCCCCGTTGCCTCCGTGTCGCGATCTGCTCTGTACAGCTGGAAGTCCGGTAGTTGTAATGCGCTGTCCGGAATGGCTTCGTTTAGCCACGTTTCTGTGAAGCACAGCGCAGCAGAGCTGTTAAAGTCCTTATTTATGCGTGTGAGCAGAAGTAATTCCTCCAATTTGTTAGGAAGAGAGCGGAGATTCGCGAGATGAATGCTAGGAAGCGGCATTCTGAAACCGCGCAGTCTGTTTTTGATGAGCGCGCCGGCACGCTTTCCCCGTCTCCGCGTCTTGTAAAGTTTCCATAGAGACGCGGCTCCGCCAAGGACAACGCTCTGCAAAACGCCGGAGAAGTCAAGAACCGGCTGGTGATCAATTGGTGTGCACTGCAGAATGTTCAGCAGCTCATCCCTGGTATAACTGATCACGTTGGATGAACACAAAACAGGAAAAACAAACAAAAACATTGCAACAGCTGGAGAGCTTCGCACCGAGGCTGCCATTCTTCGGCGCCTTCCGATGACCTTCACAAGGACAGTTCACAATATTTTACTAGGTATTTTTTCAAGATACTAGTACTGCAACGCCTTAACTCACTCAGGAAGACAAAGAGGATTGCAGGTCTTATCAAAGCATGTAGATTTATTTACAACACAGGAACAACATGGGGAGACGACAAAACACAAACGAGAATACCGGACGAAGACTAAATGACACGCAGGGACTATAAATACATTGGGGATGATTAAACTGATCAGGGGTGGAACAGGTGAAACAGATGAACATTATGACATGGCGGGAAAACAGAACAAAGGAGCAAATGAGGAAGGTCACATGATGAAAACAAACACACATGACCTGACAGCTTAAAATGACATTTAATTAGACAATTTAGGTTAATTAAGCAAGTCATAACAATGATTTGCTCTGTAGACAACTAAAAAATAAATAAATAAATCAATCAATAAATAATAATATATGCTTAATAATAAGAATTTTTATGCTTAAAGTAGGCTAATAACATTGATCTTCACTTTTTAAACTGCTTTTATTCTAGCCGAAATAATACAAATCAGACTTTCTCTAGAAGAAAAAAATATTATAGGAAATACTGTGAAAAATCCCTTGCTCTTTTAAACATAATTTGAGAAATAGTTGTGAATATAGCAAATAAAGCAAAAGGATTGCTCTGTGTAAGAAACTGCAGTACAGTACAGGATTTGCAGCATACCAGCAAGCTTTGTATGCATTAAAATGTAATGCTTTTAGGATCTTAACAAGATCAACAGAATTAGAGGCTATTGCATGTCTAGCCGTGCATTCGAGATGATGCCAAACGTCTGTCTTACAGTCTTTGAGTCGATATCTCTGGGAGAAAAATCTGTAAAACTGTTCATCTGCGAACCGCAATGCTTTGGATTTACAGCTCCAAGCTGGCTTTCTGTAACCAGTTTACTCCGATCCATGCCAGGAAAGTGAGGAGAAGGGGCTTTGGAAAGTGCCATCCAGAGCAGATGGAAGTGACAGCATTACACCGTGCATGTCTTCAAAGGTAAAGCCACTGGATTTGGGGACAGATGGTGGGAGGCCAAACCGATGTCTGAAGATGTCACTCAACCTTCCAAGTTTCCAAACAAACAAATTAAGTCACTATTTTTGGTAAAAGTCCACATTCTTTGAACATGTTTCAGTGTGTTGGTTGCAGGATGACAAGTCATAGAATGATTTTAGTGACATATACTGTACAGACTTGGTTTTGACTGAGTTGGTCAATAAGGAACAACAACCCAATACAGTTGAATTATTAGCCCTCGTGTTTTTTTTTTCTTTTTTCTTTTTTCCAATATTTCCCAAATTATGTTTAATAAAGCAAGGATTTTTATCACAGCATTTCTGATAATATTTTTCTTCTGGAGAAAGTCTTATTTGTTTTATTTTGGGTAGAATAAAATCAGTTTTATTTTATTTTATTTTATTTTATGTTTTTTACAATTTTAAGATCAACATCATTAGCCCCCGTAATATTTTTCTTAATTAGCTACATAACAAACCATTGACATACAATGACTTGCCTAATTACCCTAACTTGCCTAATTAACATAATCTAGTTAAGCCTCTAAATGTCACTTTAAGTTGAATACTAGTATCTTACAAAATATTTATTAAAATATTATGTACTGTCATCATGGCAAAGATAAAATAAATCAGTTATTATAAATTAGTTATTAAAACGATTATGTTTAGAAACGCGTTAAAAAAAATCTTCTCTCTGTTAAACAGAAATTAATTAAAAACCAAAAAGTTCAGTATGTCAGTGGACATCAGATGCATAACAGAATTAGGGTAATAAACAAAAATATTGATAATTAGAGCACATATTGTATCTGAGAGCTGCCAAAATTTCCAATTTTAACAACAACAACATAAATAATTGTGTTAGATTGTTATTCAAAATGTTTTCATAAAGCTTCAGTCTCATGTTATATTAATGTTTTATAATTACCATTTTATTGAAACATTCATTCATCATATTATCTAAATGTTCTAAAAAATGTTTCCGTAACATTCTCAGTAAAGTTATAAATATGTTACCGTGGAAGGTTCTTAGAACGTTCAAAACATCCATTTTCTTAAAAAAAATGTTTAAATGTTATTTTTGATAATACCATTTTTCCAAACATAACATTTCAGTCTTTTAATATCAATGTTATAAGAATACGATTTAAAACGTTAATATCACATTCCATTAATTCCAGAACATTTTCTTAACATTCTCAGAAAGTTATAATAAACATTACAGAGAAAGGTACTTTTGAAAAATTTGAGTAAACTAAAATCTTAAACATTTAAAGTAAAATATAAAGCCTGAACACTTGCAACTTGCATGTTCTGAAACACAGAGTCAAATGAAGCAGAAATTATAGAGGCGTCCATTTGTATCCCATTTTAATGAAGTGACTAAACACAGCCTCGGGCTTGGATCTGAAGAGAACAGTAATGAATCCATTACATGAGAGAAAAAAAAAAACACTTTACACAGAGCTACGAGACCTAGTGCCTTTTCATGCCTAAATGCACTTCAGGTCCTGCTTGCACAAAGTAGATAAGGAGTCCATAAACAGTGTTTTCTACAGAAATACTCTCCTGCTTCATGATGTATAATTGTCACATTCCAAAAGGTTTATGCGAGACCTCGTTTAAATTAAATTTAACACCAGTAAAAATGCAAATCCGATCAAAGAACACTGCATGAAAGGATGGTTTAGGAGGGAAGCTTTTGCAAACTTTGTGGGGATGTAGTATGTTTCAAAAATGTATGTACTAAATGAATATATTGCAAATAAATATACTGATATAAATCCAGAACCAAGAGTGACACGGTGGTGCAGTGAGTAGCGATGTTGCCTCACAGCAAGAAGTTCGCTGGTTTGAGCCTCTGCTGGGTCAGTTGTGCAAAGACATGAGGCACAGGTGAATTGGGTATGCTAAAATTGTCCGTAGTGTATGTGTGTGAATGTGTGTGAATGAGTGTGTATGGGTGCAGCTGGATGGGATGCAGCTGGAAGGGCATCAGCTGCGTAAAACATATGCTGGATAAGTTGGCGGTTCATTTTGCTGTGGTGACCCCAGATTAATAAAGGGACTAAGTCGACAAGAAAATGAATGAATGAATGAATTTTTTCACCAACTTTTTTCAGTGCCTTGGACTTTTTTTTGTAAATATATATAACCATGCAACCTACTCACCATATAAAGATGCAAAGTAATTACTTATTAGCAATTATTATGATTTGTACTTAAGATACAATATTTTCAACTTTGTTTCAAAACAAAACAAAAAGCACAATACAAAATGAAACAAAACAAAAAACACAAAACATGTTGTCTAACCTTTAAAATCCATAAAAAATATGTTTTTTATAGGAGTTCAACAACGAGCAGTCAAAACAAACAAACAAACAAACAAACAAACAAACAAACAAACAAAAAAAACAGAAATGTTAGGTGAACTTTATTTTCCTTGGCTCATTCAAAACAAACTAAAACAACAAAAAAAATTAAAGCAAACCAAAGCAAAAAACAAACAAACAAAAAAACAAAGCAAACAAAGCAACAAACAACACAACAAAAATAAAGCAAAACAAAACAAAAAAAACAACACACATCAAAAAGCAAAACAAAACAAAACAAAACAAAACAAAACAAAACAAAACAAAACA